>JABMBT010020623.1:0-14860 GCA_018906895.1 Odontocolon sp. PSUC_FEM 10030002
ATATATATGTATATATACACTCTAGTCCATCTATTCCGACGTTAGACAATTTTCCGGTGTCGCTCGCTACTCCCTTTGGCAGTGTGTTAGCCCTGTGGCCTCGTATTTCGCCGTCATCGTCTCACCGAGGTGGCAGGACGCTTGGAGTCACCGGTAGCACGTAGCAAAGTCCATGCATAGGATAGTAGAGTGGCAGGGAAACAGTGAAGGGTCTTGTCTGGTCTGTTGGTTGCTCTACTCTCGAAGCTAGCCGAGCCGTCAAATCCGACGAGGAGTTACGGGGTGCTGCAAGTACTTGACGCCTGAAGGCTTCACACAGTTCTCATCTCACTGCTGCAGTTGCTAGAAAGCTTTTCAAAGCCGTCAACCGCACTAAAATCCAAGTTTTGTATCCTCTCTTGGGCATTTCGTCGCCCTTCTTGCTGATCTTTCCAGTCGGTCACTCTATTCGACTTCAAGGAATCAAAGTGGATTGACAACAATTTGTACAAAAAAGTCTTGTCTCTCTACTGAAGAACGGACCAATTCGTATGTATATTCCGTAAAAGTTCTAGAGGGTATTTTTAGGATTTGTCCTGCCAAACGTGAAAGTACGAATAAACAAGGACAAGTGGGTTCGACTATAATAGAAGAAACGGTGAAGAAGGGGGGGGGGGTATTCTTGAGCGTGTATACAATACAAATTCGCGTTTTGGAAGAAACAGAGGGTGGAAAAAGAAAGCATGGAAATTGGCACTGGCGTCGGTGTCGTAAGGAGGATTTGTCATTCGGACGTGAGGGAGTGCAAAAAAATAAAAAAAACACAAATCCAACCGTCTCGTAGCAATGTTTCTGCAGGTACAGAACTAGACGCTATTCCTATACAAACTCTATTCGTGTTAGCACGCTAATACCGAATCTTGAACTGTTCGCAGAACGAATTATCTGATTCCCATCCTCAGACTCGAGGGATGCGCACCAACCGAAGAAGAAAAAAGAAAAAGGAAATAGGAAGAAGATGAGCGTGATAGTTCGTAAACGAGAAAGAAATTACTCGATCCTTTCCACTTCGATTCGAGACGAGTTTTTTTTTTCGTTTTCTTCTTTTTTTTTTTTCGTTGGAGACAGTCGGCAATTAGTTTGTAGGACCGAGTAAGAAGTGGAGAACGAGGGGATGGAGTCGTGCACGACGTGGCTCGTTCGGTGATAGTACTATTACTATCCTCTATAACCGAGCTGGTAGCTCGATTCCGAAACGGGCTTTTCGCGTCTGAAGGGGTTACTCGTTCGCTCGACTGGTAGTCGGTGATGGGGGGAGGGGGGGGGGTGGCTGCAATGTTCGTCGTGTTCTCGAGTGTTTGTGGGGCTAGGTCGGGGGTTGGTTTCGCCTCCTGGCGGCACGAGAGGTCACGCGTATACCCAGGAACTTCCGGGACTACCTCGAAACTCGGTAGTGTTCAGGGCACCCTCGGGGTCGTCCCGACGGGATTTATGCCATTTCCAATCCCCTTCCCGTCCGATGCGCTGTCCTGTTCTCTTTCTGTCGCGTTCTATTCATCTCTATTTCCGCATTGCTATCCTTTTCGTCGTCTCTTCGTTCGTCGAGCACGGAGGATTCATAAGGGAAGAGGGTGACTTACAGACACGAGAGTTTCGGGGTTTGTTTTACCTACCGACCTACCTCAATTCGTTTGGCCGAGTCGCACCCAACTATTTTTCTTCTTTTTGCTTCTCTCTCTCTCTCTCTCTCTCTCTCTCTCTATATGTCTTGTTTATCCTTTTTCGCTGGGTACGAAATAAGGGTAGCTATTTTTAACCGACCGACCTGCAGTTTCTCCCACCCCTTTTCACTTTATTTTTCTTTTTTTTTTCCGGCTTTTCTCTTCGTCGTCTCGATTTCTCGGTCCACCCTCGAGCAGTTTCAGCCCTCGTACGTTCAAACTGCGCACGACCCTTCGTCAGACTTCAACCCCTATGCGCGAGATCTCACTTTCTTTCTTCCTCTCGATACTTTTCCAAGGATTCGTGCGTGCCCAAAATCCCGAGATTCCAGTCACTCTCTATCCACGACCCCCGGGGAGCCTTTTCGACTTTCTCGACCGGTGAAATGTATACCGCTGCACGCCCGTTGCCGCACTGTTCTCCAACTTGCCGATATATATCCCTCGGGAAAGTCTTTGGGAATTCTTTAAACCCAGATTTATCGGACAGCTGTCGCGTGTGTTTGTGTATCGACAGTGTTGGAAAGGATAAAAAAAAATGAACCAAAGGTGAAAAGTAAAATTCCCTGAAATTCGAGTCAACGCGATATATCGGCTCGATCGAGTAAACAAGCGAGATCAACGAAATCCACCATTTTTTGAACGTAACTTTTGGAATTAATAAAAATAATCCATGGCTCCTGCCGGATTAATAAAACTTCCCCATAAATTTATTGCCCCTGTTTTCTTTGTTTTCTCTACAAAAAATGACTATGTGAATTAAACACCAAAAAAAAAAAATTGAAAAAGGGATGAAGGGAGAAACTATGGGGGAGAACAACACGGGTAAAGAATATCCTGGAAACGCGTCTCTCAAGCCAGTCCATCGATTTCGTTTACGGAAGGAAAGACTCGAGCCTAGCTCGGCCTCGATCCTGGATACCGATAGATATATGTATGCGATTTGTACTTTCCCCGGGGAATCCCAATATTTCTCGTCCAGCATCGGTATAGTCGATATATCTACAACTATGGCCTCACATATACCCGCATTACCTCTATTTCCTGCTCCAACTCCTTCTTCCACCTCGGATTTTCCTTCTTTCTTACTGCGACCACTTTCTCATCGTTTACCTATAGACTAGAGAACGTCCAACCTTACTAACCCAGTGATACACCGAATGCACGGTTCAACCAACCCGAGTTTCCGGTTGAAATAAGAAATTTTATACAAAACTGCCCTCGATCATACACCAAGCTGGATGCACATCTATACATTGACTATCCTATTGAATTACGTAATTTTCGTAATATTTCATATCTATGTTCATTTAATTTTTTTGCGGGATAATATCCGATTATGTACAAATTTTTCCTGGAAATCCTGAAAGCAGAAAGTTTCTGTGTAACGATATATCTCGAAATATTGAAAGGATTGTTGTCGGAATATCGAATTGATTGTTGTCGTTTTATTCGTCGTGTGATTGGTTGCCGAGAAAGTCGTTGTCAACAAATTCAGTTTGGTGTCAAAATTTATGTAAGAAGAGGAATTAATTAGATATACAATGTAATTTAGTTTTAGGCGCTACGGTGCTATTGAACGAATATTGCTTAAAAATGATAAGTGTTATTGACAACAATCGTTCCTGTTTAAGTTTAAAAAAAAAAAAACATTTTTTTTTCATTTGTCGTTCGGAATTTATTCGTCCCTGGCTGGAGTTGGACTAAGACGAACAGAACCGATACATCACAGTATTCGAAAGTATCTTTGCGGCTTGCCAAGCTAAATAGAACTCTCTTCTCTTTTCCTCACGAATTTTCACACTGGTTTCAATTTTCGTTTACTTTTATTCCTTCTTCTTTTCATTCGCTATTTCCTTCTTCATCCTCTACACGCTTCAACGGCACCCCTATTTTTTTCTTCATCCCCATCCAACCGGAAACTCGTCGTCGTGTTCGTCGTCGTCTGGCTGGCAAAGTGCTGTGTCCCGGCTCGTTCTCTTATAATACAAAAAAAAAACGTAGGGGAAGTCTGAATCTCTCCTCTCCCAAAATCATTTTTTATTCCGATAAATCCAGCTCTCTACGTTCCACCACGTCTCAACAATTCGTTCTCCAGGCCAACACGAAACCTCACTTTCGGTCTGCCTTGCAGGTCTCTTTCGCAGAATCAAGTTGGAGACTTATACAGCTCGACTGTGTATTTTTCGTCGTCGACTCTCCCTTTTTCACTCTCCCACCGGCTTTAATTCCCACTGTGCTCGTCCTTTTTCCGCTTCTCACACTTTCTCGAGAATCCCAACAGATTTCAACAAGCACACAGAACACACATCGAGATCCACGAATGATTTCGAGAGTGAGAGAATGCAAGGGAAGATTTCGCATTTCAGTTGAATTTATCACATAGCATCGCCAGCCGCAAAACTGTCTATAGATAGACCTTGGCTTACCGCGAAGGCTAAACTCTGGGATCCCAGAGAAGGCTCTCGTTCGTTCGTTCTTCCATTCTTCCTTCTTTCTCCCGAGCGCTCTCCGGCTATACATAAACCCGTGGGCTGGCGCCTCGCGGGACGCCACGCTCCATTACTCGCCCCGGCAGTATCATCCTCCGCGCATATACAGAGGGATGGCTGACTAGTCTGGGATGGTCGCAACGTAGCCGAGGATAAATATTATGAAGACAAAAGATTCTGGCGTTTCGCACGTAAAATATGGTCGGCGACGTGCATTCTCGCGGTGTTGGAAACCAGGAGGGTAGAAGGAGGGTGAACATATAGTGGTGCAAAAGGACAACGAAGGTACGAGTAGAGAGAGAGAAAGAGAGAGAGAGAGGAAGAAAGGGTTAAATGGAAGGAGGAAGACATTCGTGAATGCCGAAGGGCAAACGAGTACTGAGACTCGAAGCGAGTGCTCAGGGTTAATTGAGGGTGGTAACCACCCCTTGGTCTTCTACTTCCATCTAGCTGGAATCCGACGTGCAGCCGAGTCAGGAATTACTATCAGTAAAGTTTTTGCCTTTTTTTTTGTTTAACCTCTATGTCTATACGTTCTCTATCTGTACTAGAAAGAGTTCTTTCCCCATTTTACTTGTTTTTTTTCTGACTTTCTCATCGACGGAGAGAATGAGGAGTGAGCGTGCTCAAGCGTAACGCCTACCGAGTTCTGGGACTAACAAGGCGAGTTGAAGTCTTGGAAAAAATGTAAAGAAGGGGGAAGGAGAGGAGAGAAAATCAGACAGGACGAAAAAACGAGGATTTTCCTTTTTTTCCCTCGTCCTCCCAGACGGACGAATAATAATCTGGTTCCGACGTCCCTCAATTTTCATCCTCGAGAGCAGACTAAAAATTGCTACTTCGTCCTCGCGACTTTCAGTCCTGCAGCGTCATTTGAACGCGTCGACATCCCGAGTATTCCTATAATCCTTTTGCTCGGTGAGGGTTTCATTCCTCGTGCCGGAAGAGAAATGTGAGAATTTCGACGGAATTCCTTTCCCCTCAGCTCTGCCCGTTTTAAACTCATTTTACAACATGGTGAGCTCATTAACGAGTCGTAATACCTCGTTAACACTTCGAGTGGCTCGTCGAACGGATCTTTCAGATCAGACAACAGAATGTCGATACCTCGGTCCTTTTGAAAACAGATATTGTAAAACAAATAAAAAATAGATCGACAGGTCCTTAGAGACAGCGATGGAAACTATGCGAAAGATTATAGGAGAGGGATGGGGGGATGGGGTTGGTGCAGTCGAGAAATTCTGCTGGGAATTGAGATCCGCACCCTCCAGCTTCACCCCTCTCCTCTGATTTTCTGAAACGGTTGAGAATCCTCACGAACGTTCCAACGGCCCTCCTCCTTTCTCCAGAATTTCGTACTTTAAGCTATTAGCGAAGTTTCCGAGGACACGGACGATTAAACAATTATTATTCGATTCCACGGGGTGTGCAGGAGCCACAGGCGTATTACGGTTCGTCGAGCGTCTTGCTGCTGCTGCTCCCTTTAACGCATACTTATATACACTTTCTGTAGTAGCCAGAAAAGCGTTAGTGCGCTCCTCAAAGAAGACGAACCTGAACAACCCCGTCGAGGCTCCAATTAAAAATTCTTCGCTTCCCAGTTCGTAAAAAAAAATGGAACGAGTAGGATAAGGGCTCCTTTCCATGCCGGAGGTAGAATCGTCGAAGCTGGCCAAGCGTTTGAAAATTTTACTTCACTCTCCGGTCTCAGATCTCCGCAACTCCATCCCTTTGCAGATCTCGAGAGAATAAACTTTCTCGTACAGAGTCCCGAAGCAAGTTAACAAAGAAGGGCTGATGCGGTTTTGGTGGTTCTCTCTCTTTATCACTCTCTCTGTATACAATCGTTGCTGAAGCTTGCAGAATTCCTCATTTGCATTACATACAATAAAACGCTTCCAAGACAGTGCTGTCCATTTATTATACAGCACCTTGACACTATGATTGTATAATTGTTTTATAGATAATCACATTATCAGTGTTACTGTCATTGTATGATAACAATCATGATATCACAGTTTTATAATTACTTCGTAGACAATCACGTTATTATCATGAAATAATAATAATCAAAAAGAACAATCTCTATATTTCGTAAAATTTAATAAAGTTATTAGGAAGTCGCGGTAACTCAAACTTCGTTAATTTCAGAATCAAGACGATGTTTAAGTATATATAGAACGAAACAACGTCGGGTCTATGTACTCTCGTGCCCTCCATTGACAACTTCTCTGTTCCATCCGCATTATGAATTATTGTAGCGCATATATGTTTCGTGCGGCATTTCGAACGTGGCTTATTTAATAACCTTCGAGTCGGTGACGGGCTGCTTCCGTTCTCGTTTATTCGCTTCTGCTTATGGAACGCGAAACGAGCTCTCAGGACTGCTGGTGGATAAATTCCAGTACGTCGTCGTGCCCTCGTCCTTTCCATTTCTCCAGACGAAGACTCGAGGACATACGAGGAAGATGGAGTGCGTGCTTTTCTCGCGTCCTGACGCTTGCGATATCTCCTTGACCGATGATCCAAGCCTGTTCGTCTCGAGCCTTCAAGCCCTTTTCCAACGAAGAAAGCTTCAACCTCCGGAGTGGCATGAGTCTCCTCCTCACACGCTCGAGAAGGAATAAGAAAAGCTACTAGCTACTGTACTTTCCTCCTCTTTTCCCGATCGGAGACGAAAAAAAAGCATATCAGCTTTTCGCAAGCCTCACCGAATGGTTTTCCCTCGCTTTTCTTTTCCCTTTCGCCCCTTTCCGTTGAGCTTTAATGGTAAAGTTAAACGTTTCGATCCCATAAAAGAGAATTGAAGATTCTAATGTCCTCAGGATGAGAATAAAGCGAGGCTGGAAATAAGAAGAAAAAGGAGAGAGAAAAAAGAAAGATGAAACGAAAGCACAGACGGAAAGCTGTCAAGCGCTTTCTGCTTCGGGGGTAGATTTTCAGATGCCGTAGCGGAAAAGTAGTATCAGAGAAACGACGGACGAAGAGACCGACCGATTGCTCGACGTGACTGGGTTTCGATGAATTTATGTATAGAAGTCAGAGACCTCGACGAGAGGGTAAAGTCGGTACAGATAGGAATTCTCTCGTTCTATCGCGATGTTGCTCCTTCTGGTGCCAAAGTCGTCGTGCTTTATTGCCTGGATTCACTGGACGTTTTGTTCTCTCGCGTAGATACGAGAATCAAGGCTAACCTTATCCTTCCTTCTCTCTGGGGTTTTTCTTTGTTTTTCAGAACCCTCAACAACTCTGTAGAATAAAACCTCCTGGAATCGAAGTCGAAGAAGCAAAACCTCATCGTCTGGCCACGTTTCGATTTTGTGGTTTTTCCATTTCCAACCTTCAGTAATATCGGATTCTTTCGAATTTTTTCCTCGAACAAACAACCCTCTCTCGCTCTAATACGTTATAACGAGGCTCGAGTGCTCTTGCGGTTTCTCTACTACACGTCTCGAGAACTGAAAGCGCACTCTCATTGTGAGATACACCACGAATTTCGTGCCGGCTCACCGCGAGTCTCCCCTTATGCATCCGGGATGGCACGAACTACCCAGAGAGGTCGAACTCTCGAGGCAGAACAAGCGTTCTCGTGTCCAACCCTCGGCCGTGTCTCGAACAGAGGAACCAACAACCCTCGAGGCTTTATGACAATGGTACAGAAGTGAGAGTCTCGTTCGAATGGATTCTTCGTTGAAATGGTGAACTGCACGGATTACTTCGTTCTAAAAGTCTGGCACTTTTATTTGCGGTGACGTGACTTATCGTTTTTACGAGATGTGTTTATTAAGATGAGTGTCACTGTTACATCGACCTCTTAAATTCAGTCATTGACAACTTAAATACAAAGCCATAAGTATTTAATGTCGATAACTACTATGTTATCCATTTAATTTACAAAAAAAAAAAAATTGCTGGTTTTTTATACTTTCCAGTCGATTTAAAAAAAATTTATTACGACAAATGACAATGTTGTGAAACGTGACGTAAAATGGTTTCGGGACCCTGAGGCACCATGAAGACAGGAGGGATGATCTGAGGATGAAGGTAGGATTTACGAAGCTCGGATGAAGATGTCCGACGGCCTTCGCGTCATCGTTTTCGGTTACAATTTACGTGCTTTGGTAAGGTATAGCGAACGCTTACTGAGAACTCGAGGATACAAGAGAAAACCACCCCCGCTGATGGTGTTGGTGGTGCGCAGTTGGTTCTCGCTGACGTGACGCATTAGTTCATCGGAGTCGAAGAGAATTGATAGCCTGGCTCTTGGAGCGAAATGTTGGGGAATGCGGAAGACGCTATGGAGATACTGCCTGGCTGGTCCAAAGTCGAGAGGAGGTTGGACAGGAATAGAGGGTGAATTCAACCTGGGAGAGGGGGGGGGGGCGGTGAAATACCCAAAAATTCTTGAATACCGGTCTTATCTGTTAACACTTGGTCAGACGTACGAAAGATGGGTGTAGCAGGAGAGTCGATCATTGATGTCAATTTCAAAATGTTGTCGCATCTACATAGTAACTATATTTTTAAAAGATATATAAATTTCACTTGAAGCGTGCTATTTGTATCAAGTAGTATTTTATTCGCTACGATTGGTCGAGTTCTGTCTAGGAAACCTTCGCGTAATGCGCTGACGGTGCGACTCGACTTATGTGCGAGTTAATCAGGGTCGTAAATCCTGATATCGAATTAATAGTGATTGACAAAGACGAGTACACGAACTCTCACACCACAAATTAATGGGACGAGGGTCGTTAGGAAACGCAAAGCAGGAAGTAAGGCAAACGTTGTTAAACTGAATGTATTCACAATATTTACACTTAACGATTTCCTGTTACAATTCAAATTACAATATACAGTTACTGAATATCGAGAAGATTCTAAGTTCGCGCAATCGTTGAAGAACGATTCTAAGTCCACGGAGTGCTGTAAGAGCACGACTGGACTTGGCGATAGTGAGAAGACTTACTGTGTCGTTGGTAGTCGGTGATGGATTTGTCTATGTTTGAGTTTGAAGTCGCAAAGCGATGGGGCGCCCCTCTCGTCTGCGTTGTTTTAGTCAGTGCCGATTGATTGAAAATTATCTTCACGAAATGAATTTTTGTTATTGTTCGAATTACCGTTATTTCGCGCTTCGAAAGGTGGAAGTTGTAAAACAATACGATTATGCTGGTAGGCAGCTGCTTAGTTATAAAATATAAAATAAAAAATTCAAATTAGTCGTTCCGTGTGCGATGGAACTCTTCGTATTTACCGCAGGACTCCGATTCTCCGGTTACTCGATAGTCTTTCAGTAATCTATCCTCGTTGTGAAATAAACAATAGACACCTGATACCCGACAAGAAGCTGATCAGCCCCAGCCAGCCGGCGAGAGTCGGATAACCAAGAAGAAGAAGGTATCTCAATGTGAATTTCCACCACTAGCCGGTTGTCGCTTTTCGCAGACACACAAAGCTCCGCAGAGAATCCGTAATGGTCTTCTCTCTCTTCGCTCGTTGACTCTTGAGAAAAAGAAATCGTCTTTTGCCTTCGAAGACGAGCTAGCTAGTTCGTCCTTGGCTATCTCTCGAGTAGAGCGACGAGATGATCGTCCCCAACGCTGTTCAGTGGTACTCAGTCCAGGCAATCCGACCTTTCGAATTCTCCTTACTTTGCCACCTCTATCTGACTTTCTTCCTTGGTTTTCTGAGATTCGCTTGCCTAGCTCATCCGATCAATGACTATCGAACCATCAACATTCCAGATATCACCTGGTTGCTTGTCGTCACTTTCTTTCAACGTTTTTTCTACTCTCATCCCTGTTCCAACACAATTTGCGCAACTATCGTGTGACGATCTCTCTTTTAACTTGAATTTAGAATTCAAACCGTCGAGAGTCGAAGAACACATGGATAAAACATTTTTGGATTTCATCATTTCAGCGAAAAAGAGATCGAAACTCATTCCATTCCAACTTCTATTTCCAGTCTATCCTTCATCATAACGTTTTACATGGTAATCTTGTTATCGTCGGAATGTCATGTGTCTGATCAGCTCGACAGAGTTTGAGTAATCCGTTGGAAATAATACTCGTGGATATTGCTCTGGAGAGTCCGATTCTTTACTTCTTGACAATTTTTGTCCCCTCATAATTTTCGACCGTACCCGTCGACTTCGACCCATGTTGCGAATAGATGGAGGGTCCCAGAACGATTAACCGTATATATATCTGAAGAAAAGAAAACCTTCCGCTTCTCAGTAAGGTTACGAGGAAACTCATAACTCGTTGGATCATGGGACAAAGTGCAGGTGGACTTGGAAGAAGTCTATGAAAGCTTGAGAAAATATAGATATATTAAACAGTACATAGGAAATACTGTGAGGAGAATAAGGGATGAAATAAGACGTCTTAAAATATACCTTCTCGAGGGTTGGCGGTAAAGGTGAAATCGCGTTGGATAGGGGCCGGGAGAAACTCTCAGTGCATCAACCTCCAGCCAGCAATGCGTTCTCACACTCCCAAGAAACGTGGGGGCGACATGACGCAACTGTTCTGCGAAGGTTGGAGCCCTATTGGTTGGATGTAAGAGAAAGAGAAGAATTCCGAGTGAGAGATGGCAATCTTGAAATACGTATACTCTGAGTATTCCTCCTACGTTTCCAGTATAGCTCCAGCATCCAGTGCGAATGTCGAGTACGAGATGAGAGTCTCGTGCGGTTTTATCGTCGTTCAGGATTCAGCCACGAATAAGGGTGGAAAGAGAACGAAGACCAGAAGAATATGAGTGAAGATAGCGGGGTTTGCAATAGTGAGTAGTACTGCGAGACCACACGGTGAAGTTGATCGACAAGGTAGACTGTTTACGTTTCTGATTCCCAAAAACAGCGGTCAACTTCACCGTGCGGGTTTAAAACGACAATCTATGCAGTCATTGGTTTCTCTAGAGGGAACAGTCTAAGAAATAAATTGGACTGAAAGGGATAAAACTGTGCCAATGTCTAGTGACTGATCGTTTCTTAAAGAGCCAATAAATGTATGATTTGCCCAATAGATAAACGTAGATACGAAGCTGAGTAAGGCAGCGAAGAAGACATTGAAGATACAGAAGCAAGAGAAAAAATGGAAAGAAAGAATACGTTGTTTCCACATTTGGCAGGAGTGCAACAGAAATATTATACGAGGGATGAAAGAGGAAGCATGAGCCAGAATTATAGGAGTGCGTGAGTGCAGCGAGTAAGAGTTGCATTGTGCAAGACAGGAGATAATATAGGTATATATAGAAATATAAACGAGTAAATAGCGATGAAGGGGTTGAGGGTGGAAAAGGGAAAGAGGAGATCGAGTCGAGTACTTACGTCCCTGCCAACATGTACAGAGTCTAGGGAGCGGCCATAACTTCCACGACAATCCAAAGCTCGGCGCAGCTTTCTCAGGGTATTCTCTGGGTGCTTGCTTTCCACCAGCGTCGTCGTTGTCATCGTCCTCATCCTCATCCTCTTTAGGTATACTCATACCCAAACTGTGAGAGAACGTATACACCGCAAACCGACCACGTTCCACCATTACTTTCTCTCTCTTTCTCTCTTATTGCCGCTATATTTAAGCCTTCGTTCCAGCAAGCAGCAAACTCACCCCCAGAAAAGACACCCTGTCTCATCCCTTCTTCGAAACCATTCTCAGGAAATTTGAGAGCGTTGAATTACCCAGAATAGCAACTCGGTGTACGTATACGTACTTATACGCCGACCTTTAATTAATTGTGTTATTTTATTACCTCGGCTGCTGTTGCTGTAACTGCAACTGTCGGAGGGTGAACCTGCTGCGACGTTTCTTGCATCTTTCTCTCTCTCTCTCTTTCTCTCTCTTGAACAACATTTCTACTATCTCTCCCCGTATATGCACTTGTAGGGGGTTGTACGACGAATCTGCTGAAACTACTCGGAGCATTGCAGCAACCCCAAGGTGCGCCAAGGGTGCCATAATATACTGCAGAGGTAGGCTCCTCCCTACTTCACTCTGCCATGTGGCACTCCCCGAGAAAAGCGTTTTTAAAAATAAGTTATCATTAGCTAGACCGCGACGACTCATCCTCTCCTTTGTGTCTCTCCAACACACCCTTGTTCGTTCTCCAACCATGTTGCGGTGCTGAGCGTTCTTCCTGATAAGTATGTGTGTATCCGTTTGTAGTATACGAGGGTGAGAGCTTGCTCTACTCCAAGGGATGATTTTGATCGATGGCACACGTTTCTTCCTACTCTCGTCCTTCCACTTTCTCTTTTCTTTTCCTTCTCTTTTCCTTCCTTCTTCTCAGCTATTTTTATCCCTATCTCGTTCTCTTCATCTTTTTCTTCATCATCTCTGCAGGGAAGATCGCGACAGCCCGGGAAAACCTTATAAGAGAAATACCAAACACGGTTGTCGTTTGTCATTCAGGCCGTCATGCCGGGACATAAAGAGGTGCGTTTCGTAACAGCTCCTTTTTTCCTCCGTCTGAAAAAGCTGTTGGTGTGTCAACGAAAGGACTCTTTATGTCTTAAAATAGAGATTCAGCATTTCCCAGCAGAAACCTTATCAGCATTTCGATAAAATCAACCTCCATCTCGTACAATGTGAAGAAACCCAAGATAAGTACTTTCGTGAATCCGCTGATTCTACTGGCTTTTGAATTATTTCGAATGACACAAACATGGAATGGTGAGTTTGGGGACGGATAATCCAAGAACAGTTTTCGAGGTTTCCAGAGAGATAAGAAAGAAAAACCAGTCAGTGAAGAGACGCACACATAACTATTACAAGACTTTTTCCTTCGTTATCAAGTTTCTCCTCCTTTTCCACCCTCTTCTCAACCTCACACACTCATATTCTCATTTTAGCAATCTGGAACGACGTTTACACACGAGTTCAATGGAAGTACAGGATTTTCGTAAATTTTTGCATGCATTTTGTGACCCAACCCCCCTCCCCCCAGCCAGACTCCAACCCTTTTGCCTTCTAACACTCTATGAGTTGCGTTTTTCCCTGCGTAATCAGGACAGCCAGATCGAGAAGGTAGAAAGAGAGAAAGAACAGCGATAATGGCGTGGACCTCCTATCCTTCGTCGCGGGTTGCTTTCAACCTCGTGCCATCCAGCACTTCGTGGCGTCTGGGACATTAATTTTTATTACGACCTTTTTTCATTTCACCGAAGTCCTGCACACTCTGGACGTGAAACCAGCCAGCAGGCGACGCGTTGGGCAACAATAATTACTCCCCGACGCAATTATAATGATATCTAATGAAACTGGTCCATGGTGCGACGGGATGCGGGAAGAGGGGAGGGGACGGATAGAGAAGGTTGCGTGCGACGTCCTCTTTCACATCCGGTGCTAGCACGTTTACTCTTTAACCCTGTTTTACTCTTTAACCCTTTGCCAACCCATTCCACTATCACAGACACGAACATGGCTCGACGAGGGTGAACGAGCGAATCTAAAATTATCCTGTCGCTTTTGCACAACCTCCGGAATATAATGTGGTACCTATATATTATATCTATACTGTTCCCGCAGTGAAGCAGCTGGGAGGCTGGGGTATTTTTTATCGTAAAGCGCGGAATTCACAAGGGGTGGAAGTGGGGTCGGTTGAAAAGGCTGGCTCGAGTTCCTCAGAAGCGTTCGGCCGCACTTGGCGTGTACTCGTGACCGAGCTAGACCTCTGAAAACACCGGGTCACGCTAATTTTTTTTTAATAAGATATATACCGGGTCATGAGAATGGAACAGACGGGCAGGAAAGAAATAACGAGCAGCGAGAGAGCGTCGGAATATTACAATTTCTTGAATACACGTGGAATAAGGGATGAGAGGATATGCGTAGAGTTTGGGGGTTGGAAAATCTACGACTTGCATTGTGTTCGTTATAATGCGTTGTTTTATTCCGTTATTTTATTATTATGTTTTATTCGGATGCATGTTCTTTTTCTCATATTTTCTATGGCATTGAGAACGCGAAGGGTAGTAGAGAGATAGAAAGAGAATATGAAGAGGAGGTCCTTGCGGTTTGCTGATGGTGATGCTGTTGCTGCTCTTCTCACGGGGAGAACCACCGTTTGCCCATAACCATTTCGCACCCGATGGACCATTTATTCTCGCGAGCTTTCTATCGGGACTTACAATCGAGTCGCATTGAGGACTCTCCTAACGATAGGGGTGTTTTACGCTCACTTCTACTCCGCTTTCGACCCACAGCACTGGTGATATAACGAGCGTAACTCTACAAACCTCTCGTGGCTCTCCAATTACTTCACTCCTTTCTGGTATCCTCTACTGTATATTTTTTTTTTTTACACCGATAAAAACAGACGGAGCTATTGATCGATAAAAAAATCGATGAAAAGGGTTGTCCTCATTAAAGAAAGGTTTGTGTAATATGTTACAAGATATATGATCTTTCAGGGATAAAGTGTACCTTATACATTTCTAGTCGGATAGATTTCCATTGACATTTGCATTGATATTTATTCCAAATTGTTTATTTTCCGAATTATCATCTTCATACTTGGATACTATTTATACATATTATTCATAATCTGCAGAAAATTTCTGATCGGTTAGGACCTTAATATTTCGATTAAACTTGAACAAAAAAAAAATCGGAGATATTCCTAAAATCCGAATGGGTAATTGAGAGACATCGAAAGAATACGAAAAAA
>JABMBT010020732.1:0-14829 GCA_018906895.1 Odontocolon sp. PSUC_FEM 10030002
ATTTATATGGGGATATATGCATGTACATATATTCAGTACGTCATATAGAAGTGGGAGAAAGATTGTTGGAAGGAGAGGAGACGGTGAGGGTGGATTATCACGATGTCTCGAAGCAACGAGCAGACGAGAAGACCAGCAATGAAGAAACGTAGCAGTGTCGTAAAAGGATACAGGGTTATCGGAAGTTGGAATGGCCCCCTTGTGATTTTAGAATGTTTAAAGAGCTTTCCTTTTCCACTGATGCTGCGAAACACTTCTTTTAAATCTCGATCTTCTACGGAGATAAGAAAGGAGATTTGAATTTATCTGGGGGTTGATTTCTGTGGGTTTTGGAGGTTTTGATGATTGTCGAGAAAGTTTAAGTTATCTTGATATTGGAATTGAAAGGGGGAAGGAATGCTAAAAATGGACACGAGCTTTGCAATGTAGGTTGAAGAATCCTTCTTTACCGACTTTACATAGGATAGAAGGCTTGTGCAGAGGAAAACTCGCATATGTGATGGTAAAATGTGGAAAGAGGGATGGGGGGATGAGAATGGTCAGAGGAGTGGGGGGAGGGATGAAAGAGCGAGGCGTAGCTCTACACTATATGGTATGGGACTGTGTGGGAGTGGGTCCAGTTAGGTGCTACTTTACGGGCAGTAACTGCCGCCATAAACATAGCGAACACACGCCGTGGTAGTATAGTGCGACCATAGGGGAGGAGGAAAGGGACTGCAATCGTCCCTCTCGTTCTAAACCTTCGTTGCACAACCCTCCACGATCGTACGGTACATCCCCTTCAAAACCTCCACTACTTTTATTTTTATCGTTTCGTGCACCGCGAATTTCTAATCTCTACAGATATACACGTGTGTATGAGAACATTGATATGTGATAACTGATAAGTATAGTATATTTCAGTCAGTTGTATGTGTATGCAGATATCGAATTGACGAGGGTGTGTGTTTCGCGGGAATCAGGTTGAAATGAGGTTAAAATGTAAAAATTGTCGAACTGATGATTCACGAAGAGACGAAGGATCTCTTCATCCCCAATTATCTTTGGAAAGTTTGTTTTTTCGCTTGTTCGCCAATTTCGTCTTGTCTCGATAGTTCCGTTTGGACGATCGGTGTGGAGCGTGTCGGGCTGGCGCTTGGAATTATCTCTCAGGAGTATCTCCTGCATAAATCAGGAGTCGAGGATTACGAAGCTAAGACGGTGGAAGTAAGGGGATTAGTGCACACAGTAGTACAGAGGAGGAGGATGAGTCTTGGTCGACGATCGTGCCAGGGGCGAGAGAGCGTTGGGGATGCACCAGGGAAAGACAATTCGCTTCATGGAGCAACATAAACTCCTGGCTCTTCTCCACTCCACTAGTCTGTCGCTACGTTGCTCCGTGATTTAGCGAAACATGTGGAATTTCTAGAAGAGTTGTTCGATACCCGATTTCATTGACAAAATTTATGCTGATCGAGGATTTGGTCATTTTGAGCTTGAAATGCGTTGCTACGAGCAATCAATGACTTGTGAAGCTTTTTAACAATTTTGTGTTTACCAACAATTAAATATTTGTCATCGAATGTGTTTTAATTACAGAGAGTGACATTTCCAAATTACATTTTTTTTGACACTGTCATAATCGGTATTTTAAGACCCGATGATGAAATTTCGATAAAAAAATAATAATTCTTTGGATTGTTACGCTAATCGTCAATCCCAGTAAATGTTTAACTACAAAAACAGAAGCAATGACGATCAGTCTGAAACCAGACAGAAATCAAGTAACGAGAGTTTAACGGAGGTTGAACGGAGGTCGAACGATGAAGAAACATGTCGAGCAGTTAACAGTCGAGCCGCGTTGTTCTTGCAGTTGCAAATACTTTAATCTCGTCGTCGGGCTTCTCTTCTTCGACTTTCTCCTCTTCGCTATATTCCTCATCCGAAGGCTGAAGCCAGATCCCAACATTTTTTCTCTTTCTCCTTTCTTTCCGTCGAGTAACCGTACGAGGCTTCGTTCATTCTCGATCCCCTTGTCTCCGTCGTTGGTCGTCGTTCTCTGGAACGTTTTCTCAACCGAGATACCGTTTTCCCACCTTTTGCCTCGCTACTGGGAAGAAAAGTGCCGCAACGGAGCTTCCAAACCAGACCAACTCGGCAAGCCCCAGACTACATCGTCTAAACTCGATAGAGGTAAGCTGGTGAGCTTTACTTTCTTAACTAGCCGAGGAGTAACGCTCTCGGCAAAGGCGAAAATCCTTGCCAAGCGTGCCTAGCGATCCCTATTAGAACTAAACAGTTAGCCACACTTGTAACATTTGCCTTAAAGCGTTTACATATGTGAAAATCAAAACTGTTGCCCTCCAGGTAAGATCCACACCGTTTCATACAATTTATTCATTAAGACTTGATGATTTTATCTATACGATTATTCGTTTTGTCTATAAACTGCCATCTTGCAATAATAAAAAAAATGAGTAGCTGGAAATTTCGTTCTATAAATTCCGATGATTCTTGACCGTTTTACGTGCCATTTCAGCCACGGTTCTCGACGCCTCGGGTGAAACTATAGACCAACTGTATAGAACTTTCCAAGTCGGTTTTTCCCAATCGTTCGTTCTCCACTCTTTTCCCCGTGTTGGAGAGTTGGCGACGGCGGCAACGTCTCGACGCCATCGACGAAGAGTGGATTACGATAGTTTGGAAGACTACCAAGAAGGAGTAGACATAGATAACAGTCCCGCGTTCCGCAGTCGACAACCTACGCGGAATGGCTTGACGGTCGAGTAAATTCTCGACGGGACTCTTCTTCTCACTTTTATGCTCTTTTCTTCCTTTAGACTGACAATTCTTCCAAAACACGAAGAAAGATTATAGCACTGCATACCAGCATCGCGTATTTAATTCAGATTCGTCTTGGCTGTCTATTTTCCGGATTCCCAAATCAAGTCGAACGTTTTACATCGATTTTCACAGGGCCGATAAATTCATAGAACCCTTTTTTAAATTGCAGGAATTTCCTTCTGGTTAAGCATGATTTATCATAGTATTGATAGTTTTTCACTTTTCTGCCTTCGAGTTCCCAGAAACCAAAATGGCGGAGCCCGCCATTTTGCCAGGAAAGCACGGTTGATGCAAAAGCCCTCGTCATATAGCTCTAGGCGCCACGGGTCGTTGGTTCTTGATGCTGGAGAGAATAATTTAGAGAGCACTTTGGAGGTTGGTGTTGCCGAGTATGCCGTGCGAAATGCGTTGGCTCTTGCACTTGGTCCTTTTCCTTTCTCACTGGCAGTGGTTACTTTTGCCTCAGCTCATAAGAAGGTTCTTCAATGCCCAACGTCATTCCTTCAACCAACTCCTAACCAGCATCGAGTAACTGCCTGACGCGAGACTGTTCTACTGTTGCCATCGCCACGTCGCGGCAAACCATCCGAAACATCTTTCTTTTCTCACTCTCTTACCTATCTTTCCTGCCGCGCCCATACTTGTTCCATTCTTCCTCTTCCTCTTCTTCTTTTTCGGCTTTTCCTTATTCCACTTGTTCTGCTACTTGCAGCTGCACAGACCTCCACCATTCCTTAGCCCCTTTCTATTCCACGCTCTCAAGCAGAGGCGCCGGAGCCTCTGCTTTATGAATTGTCTGGGCCAAGTTATGGCCGCCCCAGGAACCGTAAAATGCCGGGTGCAACTCCACCGCCAGGAGGTTCTGCTGGTTGGAGGCAGAGGAGCGTGCGCGGCTGTTGGTGACGTGGCACTTGGATGTTCTTTCCAACACTCTTTCTCGCTCTTTCACCTCTCATCTACTAACGGTATATCTCTCGCTGCGCAACCAACTGGAGTTTGGTTTCCGGTGGCAAAGATTCTCGTGTATTTCTCCTTCTTACTTTCTCTGCTGCAAATGGTAGTACCTTTCGCCATCTTTGTTTTCCTTCGATTCTCTTCTCTTTCGTTATTTTCTCCAGGCTCACCATTCTTTTCCCATAGAATAGTCGTCGTATTTTTTATATCCCCCTTTTACCTATACTTAATCGCTAACGTTACTCCCAAAGGATACCAGTGGTATCGGTTCTCGCCAACAACTCTTGGATCCTTTGGCAGAGCTCAAGTCCCATTCGAGGTTCTCCAGCCGTTCCCATCAATTCTCTAGAATTCACGTATTTCACCAACACGTATCAGAGTTTTCATTGTTTCGTTGGAAAAGAAGAAAGAGGTAGGAAGAAAGATCGATATAGTGGAGAACAACAGAGGAGAATGACATTCGCGTTAGTTTCTACCGATGCTTCTCTGATGGATGATGATGCTCCGGGGCGATGAACCGGGTCGATATCCCGGTCGACGATGACTATTTGATGGCCTGATGGATGTCGACGAGGCGACGACGACGAAGATGACAACGAACCGAAACCGTTCATCCACTCCACCTCCGATGCAAGACAGAGAGATGCAACATCGTGGATTGGAACCGACATCCCGGTTCCTGCGGTGTATCACGTCTGTGAGATTCCTTGATGGATGATCTCGTTGCGTTGCTGGCGGCATCACGTCAACCGTCTCATCACCTTTCACCCCTAACCTAACCACGATCACATCCCAACTACAGTTCCCGCATCGCAAGCTCAAAGGAAAGTTTTGCGGTCTGTGGTTGGAATTGTATGAACTTATCGTTGCAAGAATTTCTAACGAATTTCTAATTCCTTAGGGAATCCAAAGGTTTGAAACTGGTAACTGGTTATTCTTTCAGCTTAGAAATTAAATCAAATTCAATCAAGCTATCATAATGATTTTTTTTTTTTACAAGAAAAACGTAAAATTTAGTTTCAGTCCAGTTTCAAGCTGGACTCCAGGTTCACCCACCTAAATTTTCATACGGGGTATAGGCACCTAATCCACGTATTCTCGGAGACCTGTAATCCTCGTGAGCGGTAATTTATATTAATTAGCGAGGTCTCGGCATATTCGTGTTGAACATAAATTACCAGTGCTAATGATGAATGCCAGGCATAAACGTAACATTATGGTCTCACGTATACAGGCGGCGATGTTTAATGCGTGTAGATGGCTGGATTGCTGTTGGTTGCATGAGCCAACAGTGAGAACAAAGCGAGAGAGAAACCGATCGGGAGAACGCGAGGGACAAGGGATGAAACAGTGGGGGTGTCTAGGAGTATGAGTTGATGCGCCACCACATGCATACATACATAAATGAACACACGATCTGACCATACGTAATGTGAATGCACATTGGAATAGCAACGCACGTAGATTCATAGAAGCAGAAATCATTTTGACTCGCGAGGTAGCATTGTAGCCATTAGTGCTCCGGTCTTACAGTTTGAATAGTCGTATGATTTTGCAAACACGGCGATTCTTCCACAGAATGATCTCTGTTCACTGCATGAGTGGACGTAGACATATTAGCTAATGCTTATACGTTGCCTATGTATGGTGGTGTCAATGCGTTGAATACACTGTCATCAGTGAGCTAGATGTTAATTGACGTCGATTATTAATTTGCATGTTTATTTTGAGTGTGCTCTCCAGTCCGTCCCAATACGCAGGGCAAACACATCGTTCCGTTACAGTGACTTGCTTACCGAATCACTCTGCTATTGCATCGTTGGTTGCCAAACAGCATGAGGGCGGTTATAGTAAAACAGAGAGAGCTACTCTCACCACATTTACGTTCTTCCTGCCTACTATTCACATTATGCTTCACCTGTTTCACAATTAGACTAGTTTACGTATCTATGTGGTAGCTGGTGTTCAACTGAGGTAGTTGCCTCTCTATAAATCTCTCTTTCTCGGCCTGTGTTACTTTTCGGTTTTTTATTTCTATTTTTTAGTCATAGATAGCCAAGATAATTGCGGCATATCATTCGTTGGTTCATCCAAAATTTCTTTCATTTTCTTAACAATTCTTTGCTTTGCCAGAGAGCCTTGTTAGACGATCATATTCTTAACCTTTTCAGTGCATCGAGCCAAAGGTACCTCGTTTCTCTGAAATGTCAGGAAATCCTCTTTTTCAAAAGTGTAAACTGGACTCACTTGTCCAACGTTCGGTTCATTGGGGTGGAAACTTGCAATCAAGTGTGGAGTTGGACTTTTGGCTCCGTATTCTTTTTCTCAATCTTTTTATTCGTCCTCTCACCTGTTCGCTGCAGCCAAATTCCTTGATTCCTTTACCGTATTTTTACAGTTCCTTATTCTACATTTCTTCCAGTTGTCTCTAGATGAGCCTGTGTTGATGACACATGTCTAAGGTTGAAGGCACAATTTCGATGTTTCTGTAATGACGTTGTATTCCAACTACAAGTACGCAAGGTAAAAATATTGGGTATACAGGACAAGTCAGGATTAGTCAATCGAATTTCATACAATTTGTGAGGCCGCATTAGTATATTCGGTGAAGATACGAGCGAGACATATGTCGCAGTAGGTTAACCCTGCCATTCTTAGTGACATCTTGAAGCTCTCGTTAGTGTAGCTCGTCGCCTTCGATGGGGCGTTTCAGTTGCAGGGTGAGAGTGAACGCGCCAGCGAGAATTAGCCATGTCAATATTTGCGGTGCAATCAGCGCGATTTCGATCCCGCGACGACTACCTTTCAATCCGTCTCTAGCTCTCTTTCAACCCGCTTCCTCGAAGTGTAAGGTATAACCGCCACCTCTTCGTGCCTTCTGCAACTCTGGTGATTCTGTTGCACCTCAGCCACATCGAGACTCGCAACCCAACTACCTCCAATTAGTATCAAGCTCCGGTCACATAGCACTGATTGTTACACACACAAACATAGTTTTGCCATCCCCAAACCTCTATCTTCTATTTTCCTTCTCTCATTCTTTATCCTTATGCTTCGTCATGCTTTCTACTTTAGTTGTCTCGGTTTGTTGTTGTTATTCCTTTATTGATTTACATTTTTGCTTTCAGTTGGTCATGGTCTTCATTCCAGGCTATTTTAACCCATGCGGACCCTCTCACAGTCTAAAAAGATTCTCTTCAACATTCAAAAATATGATGGATGTCCTTCCCTGGCAAAAAGGTCTTCGCCATCACCTGCTGGCGCTGATCTTGCCTCGCTAATATTACTTATACGATTGACAAATAGCGAGTGATTTCCTACCAAATGTAACGTTCACAGACAATGATGATGGATTCGATTTCTTTTATAAGAAACTGGCGATCTGTCGTATTGGTTTCATGTTCGTCCAGTCGACCATTCAATCTCAAATGGAAGGGCCTCCAGTCGAAATTCAGACCCTCTGAATGTCTTCCTAAAATCTGTCATCGATGAAGGTTCAATCACCACTCTCATCCCTTTCTCACTCTAAATTGTGAATTCATCGGATTGTCTAAATTTCGAGTTGGATTATAAATGAATGAGATTACTGGAGAATTCAATCATCAGATAAAAAAGACGTTGGTCTCCTTTTCTCTCTCGAACGACAGGCTTTCAAACGAGAACGAATGTTCCTAAAGACACAGGTGACTGTGGTAACGGTAGCCAAGAGCAATGCTCAATGCTGACTCTCGTTGAGATGGAACAACTCGCATCGTCGTTCTCTGTAACTTTGTGGGAGGTACAGACTGCAATATAGAAGAGAGAAACTGCTCTGTAAGTGATCTGAGAGAAGAAATCGAGCTTTGGAAGAACGCACGATCATGAGAGTCTCTGGATAGAAAATTGAAAGTTTCCACCAGTTTCTCCAGTAGAATCCAACGATCGACGAGTTCTCATGCGACCACGCGTTCTTTCGGATTCTTATTGGACGTCAGGTCGATTTTCCACGACAAAGAATCGATGACAATCGATAGAAATCCAAGTTCGTACACATCAACTGCGAAGCCGTTTCTCCAGTTTGCCCGAAGGCTACGCTTTTTCTCTCATTCCGACAACGTTTTTCGCATCGCTTTCCACTTTTCCTTGGTCTCGGTTCGATTTTGTTCTTCTTGCTTGGTCTCTCGGGTTCTTTCTTCCATCTGTATGTTTCCGGAACTATAGTAAAGGTCTTCGTGATGTATGCGATCGATCCTAACGACGCACAATCTCCGTTTTCCATCTCCAGCGCTGAATATACTTCTTTATTCGCCACGCCTCGTCTCTTTTTTTCTTCCGATTTTCCAAGATTTAATGCCAACCCAGACTCCTACTGCTCTTCCTCGTCAGGATCTCGTGTAATAATAGAAGACATTGAAAATTTCAAGCATGAATTTTTCTCATTATCTCTCTCGATATCGATATCTTGTATCCATTATAACAGTTCTCGATTATCATCGTCTCTCTTCCATATTCAATCGTCTTTATATACACGTTTAATATCTCACCAACGGCGTACTTGTTATCAACGCTGCAGCTATTAAGAACGAAGTCAAGACAGTTTTATCATTGTCCTTTATTTATCTTCGGTCCAAATGATTGGAAAAATATATAAACCATTAAATATCCCTATCTAAAAACTTGGTGAGGTCGATTTTGTCGAAATGCGACCTTCGATCGAAGTGTCTTTGTTCCTGCTTATAAAAAAGTATATTCATCATTACTGCACTGTATACCAATGTTCGATATTGAACCATACAGAGTCGTTTTGCTGAATGAAATGGAGAACAACGACACAGTTAGTCACCAGGTCAACATCGGACTTTCGTCAAGCTTACCCCTAGCTCGGTTCCGATCTCCAGTAGTTCCCATTTACCATCGCGAACCCCTGGCTCTGCTTGTGCTCCACTGCACCCTCCTGGTCGATGTTCCGCGGTGCGAAGCCGAGTGACACATTGCCGGCATTTATAGCGCGAGATAGAAGCCAGTCCCCAGCCCACACCTTCCTTTTCCCCCATTTCCAGGTCTTTCCCTCGCGTCCGATACCTCGGTTGGAATTTTATATCTATATAGATTTTAGGTCGACCCCGCCTGAGAAGGTTCCTCAGATTTATCCACCACGTTTATTGGAGTTATACAAAGGATTTTTCCAACTGACCCCATAGATTATCTGCGCTTGATGCCTCTATTATTTGTCCAGTTAGGTTTGAAAACTCCCGCCGTTACCAACCGATGAAACTGGCGTCATTGTTTACGATTGTGAAATAGAACAAAACAGTTATAAAAAAGCGCTGCCAGTTTGTGATTCGTTGCACGGAATGTATTTAGAGACTTCCCCAACTACTTGTTGGCTTAGTTTTACAGTATATTCCGAAAAAAACAAAAACAACAATTAAAGGAATGGTGGCTTTTTATTTTTAGGATGCCGAAGGTGATACACCGCTTCACGATGCAATCTCCAAGAAACGGGACGACATGTTGGCTTTATTGTTGGATCACGGAGCAGACATCACACGCACCAACAACACCGGTTTCAATGCTCTTCATCACGCAGCTCTTCGTGGAAATCCAAGGTCAGTGCTTAACAAAATTAACTCAACTCTGGTCCTAAGAGTGATGCAACAATGCGTTTGTTCCGGCCGTTTGGTAACATTTAGGACAACAGAAGAGTTTTCTCCTTTTACCGCTAGAGAGCTCTTGATTCTAACTTGACGCGTTTTAAAGTGCAAACGACGGGCGTGCAAACTACTAAAACCATCAAACGACACTCCAGTTCCTTTGTTGTCTTTTTTTTTCTTTCTTTTTGAGTGAATCCGCGTGAAGCAAAAGAGTGCTGAGTGCGAGTACGAAGCTCGCTGAGCGACAAAATTATTATCCGTCCGTGTTGCAATGAAAGTTCGAGTCTGTCACGAGCAGGAATGGAACAGCCACCAGGCGGTTGATTGTAACTCGTGTCCCGGTGCACAATGCACGGTAACGTACATCGAGGAAACTATAAAAAAGTTGTTACGGCTCCGTGCCCATCTCTTCGTCACACGAAGCCCTGGCTTTTCACGAACAGATCGAGTACGCATTAAACCTTTCTGCCTGACGCACGATTCACCGTGCGATCTTTCAGGTCTCTCGCACCACGCGCAAAGTACCGAGTCGTTGTCACGCTGAACATAAAACGCATTGCGCCGTGATTTTAAAATCACGCTGTGCTAAACCGCGACAGGTTTTCCTCGTAAATTTTATAATTGTTTGACTTTCGACGATAACTACAACAACAGTAACTGACACTAAGAATCAAGACTAAAGGAAATATTGTACAACTTATTTTTACAGCGTGTGTCGAGGTAAGTGTTTAATGATTAACTTGTGCGAGATTCTAAATTGTTCCGCTTTGTTCTGCATCCATCGTTCTTTGTTTAGCTCCCTCTGTTTCTCAAGTTTTGTGCCCACTCGCTTGCATAGAAGGAGTGGAAGCCGTTGGGCTTTGAAGCTGAACGAACGGACGTCCGGAGACGTAATTTCCTGCCCTTAGTTCAGCTGCCCGTACTGCCCTTTACCTTGACTTTCCTCTCAACGCTTTACAATCTACATTCTCCGGAGGTTAACACTGTCTGAGATTCCCATGGTAGCTTTTATCTATTCGTCCATCATCGTAATAGCAACAACCCTGTTTCAGGGTAAATCTCACCTTAGTTGGGCCAAGTTGGGTAAACAAGCTTGGCTTTTTTTCTCAAACTTTGCAACTATGATCCTCTTAATCATCGAACCGAGTTTTATGATGAAAGTAATTGTTTTTGGGTCTCCTGTGTTTATGTTTTAGACACTTTTTAGTTAAAATTTTAAACGACGTTCATGAGTTGAAAATTTAGTCAATGGCGAAGCTCGGTTAGACCTTTTAAGGGTCCGAGCCAACGCTCGTTTGCATAAAAATATGTTTACTAGTGTAGGAATCTCATATTGATAATTACAGACGGTTGAAAATAGATGCTGGAATATAAAAAAAAATAAAAAATATGTTTCCAGCGGGACCTGTATATATTTTAATGCTTCATTTGAATATGCAACGAGCATGTTGCAGCATACTACATACTATACCCTGCAGCACGAGCAATAACAGCAGCAACGTGAAGCTTGCACTGCATGCGAAATGAAATGAAAATAATTGTTCGCTACTGTCGCTTGGCCTCTCCGGAAGAGAAATGAAAAGCAAGAGAACGGGAAGGCAGGGTATAAAAATTTACGTAATTTCATGCGGGGCTTTTGTATTTTTCATTCTACCTAAGTCCATCCAACTCGGTGCGAGAACAGAGCTTTTCCAATAAGACACTACGCTCTTTTTTTTCTTCGAGCTTCGTGTCAGTTCCAGGCATCGCTCTATCCCAGCTGCAAGTTAAACCCATTAGATATAGCGCTTCTATTTCTCCAGGAAATTAACAAGAACCTGAAGACCAGATCAGATATTTTCTACCATCTTTTTTCTCTATTTCTTTTTCATTTTTTTTATGACGATGGAAAAGTGGCTTTACATCACTTCCGGGTTAATATATAACTGGAGTCGCGTCTCTCGCAGGTTTTTCCGCACAGAGTCGGGTTCTTATCTAAAATGACGTCGGAAGCGGTAATGCCAATTCGATATTCACCGGCGTTGGAGCAAGCCTCGAACCTCGAACGTTCTCCAGAGCCTAAACTGTATAACGTTGGTGTCTGACACTATACATGTATAGTGCATGTTGGCGGTGTGCAGAGAGAGAGTCGCATTACATAATAACGTGAACACTAGGGTGGTCTGGTCTGGCCCGATGGTTGCGGTGATGCCGAGGTGGTGAGAACCCTCGCAGAGAACCAGAAGCCGAACCAGCAGCGGCACTCACCCATCGCCACGCCTGGAACCGGGAAATGCCATTATATATCTATATCGAGTTATAATAGCCCTCGTGTTAAATCGCATGAGAGTCAAATCGCTTGGAACTAACGTATAGAGAGAACCACCACCAACTTTGTACCTGAGTAGAAATTGTGGAACTACCTAGCACGATATTATGTGGCGAGAGCTAGCCTAGTCAGTTTAGGGTCTGGTACAGCAAAACTAGGCTAAAACTCGCCACTGACTGGCTTATCGTCTATCATTTCTTCGCACATCGATGAAATTTCGACACAGGTGAAAGGGTAACGACATTTACACTTTCCTGTCCAACATCGTCATAACTGAGCCTAATTGGATCTAAATTTGTTTCGCCAATGGGGAAATGGTCCATAGTTCGTTATCGCTTTCTCTGAATCACAAACTCGGAATATTGATCCAAAACGCGAATAAATGAATTCTCCTATTCATGTCAATTTTTGGAATGTCGCAAATTTTGCTCCGACGTTTTCCAAGGATTAGTTCCAATGCGGTTGGCATATCGAAAGGATTGGGAGTCCGTACGTATTTACCTCCTTCAATTAATTCTCGCACCTGGCGTTTCTCGTAGTTTGTACTCGGATGAGTCTGCGGGTTACGTTCTTGTGCATAAAACCCATACATAACTATAGATATGGTATTACGGTGTACCATGGTGTAGTATAAATCGTTGTATCGCCCAGAGATCTTCTCGTTGGAATTCCTCGAGCTCGCTAGACTGCGGCGAGAGCTTTGTCAGCTTCTGAGGCGTCTGAGGTGAACGCAGCAGCATTAATACTTTCGACTCACCCTTCTTACTTCTCATCCTCTTGTTCGTTCGGTTCTTGCTTCACCGGAAACATCTACCTTGTTCTGGTTGCTTGGTACCAAGCCTTCACCTTTAGCTTTCACTTCTCATCCCTGAACCCTTTTCCCTTCTCCCTTTATCCCTCCGTTAATATCGAATTCTTTGGAGCAATTTACGATGGAACGCTACGAATTCAACGTCGGACCTCGTTTAATCCCGAATCCTTGCACACTGCGAAAACCCTGTTACGTTAGTGCACTAAACACGTCTTGTAGGAAAACGTGCAGAAGCGACGTAACCGTCGAGGGAAAACGTTACGAGCTTCCGTGCGGTAGAAGGAAAGGCTTCCCGAGCTTAAATTTAGACCCTCTGCTGAGTCTAAATTTCAGAGCGAAGGAAGATGAAGATCCAGATCCTCGGTTAAGCTCTCCATGATGTCAAGATTAACGTGATTGGCGAACCGAAATCATTTGCAGGTGGTAATTTCCATCGCTGTTCCAAGGTTGAACCTTAAAACCCGCTCTGTAGGGTCAAAGGAGGGTAAAACAGTAAATCGATTTAATTTGAGGTTAACGAATGACGTTCGAAGGTTCGAAATTTGGATTTTGGTATCGTTGGTCCATAAATTTATGTAAATTTACAGATAAATTGGAGATCTGTGATTGAAAAGGAAAGGGAACTTTACATCAGCGTTTATGAAATATTTCAAAGTACGGGAGAGGGACGTGAAGGATAGAGAAAAGGGTTTCCGGCTCGCTGGACCACTAAGTTGAATCCACCTTCATCCTTTGGTCCATCTCTTTTTTTCTGTTCTATGTATCTTTCTTCGTATCGACGCTTCCATCACTCGATTTCTTTGTCCATCTTCGCTGCACACACAACGTTTCTTCCATTTTATCTATCCCTCTGGTTTCTCAATCATTCTATATGAGACTATCGAGAGAGAACCTTCTTCCTCGTTTCCTTGAAAATTGGATAGTTGCTTCCAATTCTGTTCAGGGCTACGAAAAGAAGGCAGCAGGGCTCAGTCAGTACCAATGGAAGACTTGTTGGATCTCCAAGAGCGCACAGTATTCCTTTATTGTTTCTTTTACTTCGTCCTTTCTCTCATCCGTTCGAAACTTTCGTCTCGATACAACAAAAATCTAAGAAAAAAACAAAAAATCAACCATACAAGATCGTTTTGTTTGGAAAACCTCTTCGAACATTCTTACTAAATTGCTTTTACTCTTCCAACTAACTCGTTGAAGCAATTAAAAATTACTAAAATATCGGATAAAAAAATGTATCATCCGAAAAAATTTGCTGGTAGAAGAATAAAAAGGTGTTTTCTCGTGATAATGAAAATTAAGACTTTCGACCTCGTATTTCACGACTTTTGCTACCGGCGTCCACTGGGAATCTTAACCCCCTTCTACATCTTTTCTACTTGTTCGTCTTCTCAGGGATAAGTGATTTTATTTAAAATTCCGCGAGTGTACCACTAATTAGTTTAACTCGACTCGGGGAATTTATTAAGAAGGAAGGAGGCGGAATGAGACATATCTCTTTGGGCTTTTTCTTTCTCGTTTCTCGACTCACCTCCACTGGGTTGCGGTACGTGCTCGGAGATTTACTTCGCTATATAGATACCTCGGAACTGCCTTTTCCACTCGGACGACTTGCCACCGGAAAAGGCAAAAGATTCACTACCAACTCGGTAGAAATTTTTAAGTTGCTAGTTCTAGGATCCTTCCAGCCCCTGGACAAGACTTCCAGAATCCTGACCAATCCTCGGCTGGTCCAAATAAATTATTTTACCTCAGATGACGTTTTATGCAGAATTCAAACATTTCTTCAAGTCAGAAAGATTTACGATGTAAAAAAAAAAATCGTAACTTGGAAATCCGTCAAAAAATCTGTATTGGTCCATCTGTCTATACATCATTTTTTTCTGATTGCTAAAAAATAAATACGACACTCGATTGTGAATTGGAGTGATTGACATTCATTGCGATAGATTCAAGGTAATTGAACATCTCGTAAATAATCAGCCTCCCTTGTTCGATTCCGGACGATTATCAGAGAGGAGTATCGATGTAACATCGAGAAACGTACTTTCAGCATTGATGATCGGAAGAGGAGTATCTATTGATAAAGGATCTTCGATATAGACGATCCTTTGAGCATTAGAGACTGATTGCGAAATTGCAGCTCCGGCCTGATCTTTTCATGAGATTACTTCTTTTACCGAAGGATGAGTCGGATGCTGGGAAATAAAAGGGAGGTGGAGGGGGGAATAGACGTGGGCATCTCTTTACTCGATTCCTCTTTGGTGTACACATTTAGCAAATAATGGCTTAAAAAAAAATATATA
>JABMBT010020733.1:0-23248 GCA_018906895.1 Odontocolon sp. PSUC_FEM 10030002
TTCTTCTTTATTTCCCTCGTCCCGCTGCGATTTGCCAATAATTATTTATTATTCGTTGCCTCGTTAATTTGTTGTATCACTATTAGTCGATAATTTCTGTCCGTTGTTCGCTCGATGCTTTATTACATCTTTTGATGGATGCGAAGGGGGAGAGAAACTGACAAAAGATAAAAGTTTTCCGGTAAATAAAGGACATGAAAAAAAAATGTAGCCAGGAAAATAGAGCGAATAAAATAGTAATCGAAAAGAGAAAGGGGATGGAATGGGGAATAACAGAGCGAGAGAGAAACTGATGAACGACCGGAGAGATGAGTTTAATTCCAATCTGCAAAAAAATTCTAGGTTTGTAGTAATCAACGAGTCGCATAAATACCTTCGTTATATTTTCATGCAGTTTTGAGTCAGCGTACTTTATCAAACGATTTCGCGATTGTTCTGAAAATTCACAAGAGTTGGGAATTCCCGTGTGCTGCTGTGATACAACAGAATCGACCGGTACCGATGATAGTCAAAAATGAATCTACGTCCACTGATTTTGCGTGAAAATTAATATTTGGATCCAGCAGAACTTTAGTTAATAAGAATCTCAAAACTGTATACCAAACTTCATGAATAAATATGTACAACTGTTTATTGTCTGTGTCAACAAGAACACATTTATCTTGAAATTGACTCGGCAAATAGAAACTGATGACTGACTAACAAACTTACAGAAATCAGAACTCTTCGATTTTCACTCCCTCTTTATTATTTTGGATAGAAGAAAAGCCTTCAAGCGTTTGTATCGAACATCATCGCTGGTTAGTTAGTGTATTGATCAAAATAAGCAACTTTATTGTTAAAGTCCTCCACAGATAATAAAACTATCAATTTTGAATAGCGCGATGATCAAATTAATTATGAAGTGAAGCTAATATTATGAAGAGTTAAAGAAGGGATTACTATACCAGTAAAGAAAGCCTTCGCTAGGGTCAGACATGTAAAATCAGAAATTATCACGAAAGTTCTGACGTAATACCGTCATTTTTCAACTTTTTTTTTATACAATTAACTAAGTAACTAGCTGTCTTTTTCTGGCAAAACAGCTAGTTACAAAGTACAAGACCAACATCGCAACCCAATTATCCTATAATCCTAGAAAAAAAATTATACATCAGTGCACTCTAATGGAGGAAGCCTCTGTTCTATTATCAGGAAAGCTTTTCCAATAAGCCTTTGTGGATGAGCTTACGACTGTGACGTGGATCTATACGATCGTTCCGTGTTGAGAAGGAAGTTACGATAAAGATGAAAAAAAAGGAGAATTACGAGAAAGACGTTGTGAGAGCGAAGTGTCAAGAGAAGAAGACGAGGCAAAGATGTGAAGGATGAAGAAAGGAGGATAAAGAAACAAGAAGACAGAACGAAAGAGTGAGAAAGATTAAAAAAAAAATCCAGGCTCGTATTGCTCGTGCTCACCAGGGGCCAATCGTGTTCCGAGCCATGAGGAACGTATGGCTCGACGTGATATCGCGTGAGGATCCTTTGGGAGTAAACAAATCAATTCCGCCCGAGACACGTTTATGCCCTGATCGTAAATTATCATTAAGGTGATTGGCTACCTTCTCGCATGCACATATACACATCCATAACAACATACACCGGTAAACAACGGTATGTTGCACCGGCGACCTTAATCCGACTACCGTAGTAGGTTGTTCCATGGTCTGCGTGAGTCTGCAGGAGAATATTCAGGGTGCAGGGATTCCCGGTTTACTCTGGAGCCGGATGCATAGTTTTTCTTGAACCCAGATACCACTGAAAACCATAGGTCGAATAAATACCTCAGATGAAATGGTCCTGACACCAAATTAATTATCAATTTGTTAGGAAATCTGTATCATGGAGGAAGAAACAAGTTAATTAACCGAAACTAGGGAGAGATTGATCGAGAGCTTGGTAATGGATGGTATCGATAAATTGGTGTTGGGATGCACCAAAGGTTATCTGCCAAAGACACTGAGCAGCCGCGAAAGACACGGAGATGGATCGCAGTCAAGAAGAAGAAAGAATCAAGGGGTCGGTTAAACCCTCGATGTCTCGAATCATCGTGTTGGTGTCCTACGGGCGTAATAATCCCTTAGACCGGAAAACCCGATGAAGCGTTGGAAAACCACCGTGAATGTTTCTTGGCGTGTGATGGTCGAAATCCAAACTATCCAGCAGTCTGTTCTTTCCTCTCGCTCTCTGCTTCGCGTGACAAGCTCTTTTTCGACCCGCGGGTATGTAGCATCCTAAAAAAAGAAAAACAGAGCGACTCCGGAAGGGCTCGATCATTTCTCACGCGAGAGAGCTAGGAAATAGGTTTTCGCTTGCTGGACGTGACCTCTGCACTGACATTCGGAGTTCATAGCTATGGCACCGATAATCGTACAACCGACCCAAGAGCAGAGGACAGGTTGGAGGAAGGTTTGTGTCCCACATCGTATAGGTTACCCTTACACCATCGTATTTTCGACGAGTTGCAGGGGTTGAAGCTACTACTCGGGACCCTTCTTCACATACATTACGCTCGTGTGCAATACCACGACGCGATCTCTCTTTCTTCTGTGAATAGAGTCAGGAAGAACGAACGAACGACGACGACGACAACGACGACGACGACGCTCGGAAAGCGGGCGATCATTAACTCGTCGGGGGTGGGTCGGCTATTCAAGTGCTGTCGGCAACACTGACGACTTTTTCCTTTATCAATTAACCGCCGAAAGCAAGGAAGAAGAATCATATCCAACAGGCAACGCGTCTTCGTTAGCCACTCAATTAGAGTCTATCCCTATTGTCGGAGAAGGATTTTCACGATAGAGTCATAAAGAAACTTCATAAACTTCCTAAGTACGAATTCATCTGCATGAAACGTGACTTTTTGTTCGTCCTCGTCATACTCTGTGTGAATGTTAAATTTGATAGTTTATGTAACGATTTGTTTTATCACTCTTGTATGAACAGTTAGGTATACTCGGATGCATAGATAATAGATACGACATTCAACTGGTTTATCTTCTAAAGGGATTATTATGACAATGGCGGAGATTTGATTATCACGATTGTGTTCGAAACGTCAAAACTCATTATTTCCGAACGACTGTTTAAGTGCCATCTTAGAAATCGTACTAGATACTATAACTGCGAGTTATCACACTTGGAATGGCGAGAACGACGTTCCTTGAGGACACTGGACTCATAGCAGTATTGGATAGCTACGTGCTTACGTACTCTACGGGTGGTTTACAGCCCGCGTCTCTTGCCAACTACGAATTTCATCGGGTCGTTACGTCGACGGTAAAGTGTCCGTTGGAGTAATCCTGATAAACGCGTAAGAACCATCACTTTCTATCAGACGCTTGTTCCTCGATCGTTTCGCGAGAGTCCGAGCTACACAATGACCGTCTTTATCCGTAGCTACGATGTATCTTTGAATTAAATCTCAATCACCTTGTGGCCGGAGAGCATCTTTTTCTATTTTATTCGCACCTTCCTTAATAGCCGAAAAATCTTTCAATCGATTATTCACATTTTTTATCTCGAGTCTCCGAGTACGGAGATTGATATAATAAAATGGTACACAGCTCTTCAGTTTATTGATGAATAATTTTCCAGAAATTACAAGAGAAAAAGACAAGAATTTGCAATAAATATCATCTTCGAGATTTTCGAACGTATATCCTCGAAGATGTTAGATTAAGACACCAATACGCACAAAAAGGTAGGACCAGGAATACAAGCGGAAGGGTGCTAGTGATGCCGCTGAGCGCTATTTCTGTCTGTCTGGTGGTCTGGAGGATCGTACCGTGAAATACTGGGTTTTAACTGCTCTCAAATGAGCCTTGCTGCTGCGAGGGCTTCGAATGTCGCACGAATGCGAGAGCTCGGCACGACGAGCTTACACCCCCTAAATTTGACTCCTCTTCCCTTCACCCCTTTGACGTTTTTGCCTTCTGGTCTCGTATCAGTCCCGCTTACCCTTCATACCCCTCGACGAGACCACTTTCACTCATTCACCAGCAACAGTAGCAGCAGACGTTAAAAAATTTGTCGCGCTTCGTCGAGCGTACCACTACTTTGCAGTTCGTCGTAAGCTGGAAAGCGTCGACTATCTCTACGTCGGTCCAGCACTGCACTACTGTCTGCCTGCGTTGTACCTATATAACGCAGCGAACTTTGTATTGCCCTGCACCGAGCGTAGTTTAGTAGACGCCAGTTCCCAACCACTTGACGAGCAATTCAGCGGGTCGCTGGAAACGAGACGGAAAGAAAGCTCTCCGAAAATTTCTCTTTTCACTTAGTTTTATCGTGCGATCTATTTTAAAAACGTGCTTTTGTCATTAGCAATAAAAAGTAAACATTTATTTCTCGTGTGTTGAAAAAAATTCCTTAAATGTTTCCGCCGAAATCTTGCATTTTAAATTACAAAAAGAATGGTAACAAACGATATCGGCATATCTTGAGGTGTAGTTGTTTTCTATATAATACGTACGTGTACACCAATGTGAAAAGAGAGATTAGGGGGAAAAGTTGTGAGGGTGCGTGCTCGCGCGATAGTATATACGGTCAGGACGATTCATTCCGAGACGTCGGCGTAATTTCAGTGCATACAAGTCAAAGAGAGAGCGGAAAACTAACTCCGGTGCACACACGAGACACCACCCTGGTAACCCCCAACCCCCTGAGAGCTCATTCCATTCTCTCGCTCGCGTCGCGATCGAAAACAGTGTACGTCTGGAAGTTGCGTCCCCAAAGCAATCGTGGAACATGCAAATGAACTCACCGGGACTACAACGACTATGTCGAGAAGTCTCGCACACGCCCACCCCCTCCCAACGGTACCAATAGCAGCTCCGCGCTACCAACACTTGAACATTGTTCAATGGAGTATGTATATACCTATATGTATATTCTCTTCTTGAACAACGACGAGGACGTAGTAGACGACGACGCGGCCGTTCTACGAAGCGAGATATTAGTTGTCCCTTTCGCCGTAAAGTGAAAAGTTACAAGAGCGGAGGCCTCCAGCCTTGAAGACGACGTGCAAGACGAGGCTGAGCTTGCGAGCTCACAAGGTTTCAAAGGGGAAAGAGCCTCGAGTGAAGAAAGGAGAACCGAACTAGGTAGCGGCGCATGGTGTGACCCAGCACAGTGTGGCGCGATGGGACAGCACACAGCATTGTTGGTTAACGAGGTAACTCGACACGTTCAAAGATAACAGGGTTCGTGCTCCGCACGAGTAACTCCTGGCAAAAAGTTCGGTTACTCTTGTGCGAAAAGCTTCACCGCCGGAAAGGTAAAGAGCGAGCGAGGGATCAAGCCAGAAAGGCCCAGGTCGAGAGGTATCCGGTATGCTGGCTATACGAGAATGAAGCATCATCCCCTGGCAATGGACGTCGTCCGTGGTTGTCGTTCCCGACGTCGAAGTCGCCTGATGTTTCCGGAGGCGAGGTTTTGCCAACCGGACTGTTGGTCGAAGTGTCGGTTATAGGGTAGCTTAAGAACATCCGACATTGAAACTCTCGCTGACTGTACCGTGTGGAAACGTAAGTGAGTGAGAGCCGTGCGTCGAATTCGTTGAAGGAAGAGAAACTCTACAGAGGGTTTCGATAGGCCAGCACGTACTTCGACGTACTGGTGATAGACATGGAGTCTCAATGGGTTTAACCTCTCACGTACGACAGGACTTTCGTCTGGAATGACATGAGATGCTGGAATCCTATACAGTTACGCGCGGTACAGATCCATGCAACCTACGGATCTATAGACATGTTTGTAGGTTTATATAGTATTTTCCACTGCTCTCCACTGCACTGCACTCCACTGCACTGGTGTATCTTCACTGCTCCTAGTCGAAGATGTAGAAGGTTGCAAATGTATGAAACTTGGAACACTGAAAATATCATGTTTCTTCCAATGTTCATCACATATCCTTTGAAAATGTCAGGAAATCTATGTTCTTTATAATAAGCAGAAAAAATCCAATCCAAAAGACGCGATACAAATTACCAAAGCCAAAAAAAAATAAAAAATTTGGCCACCTCCAGTGATCAGAATAATGGATTGTAAAAAAATAAAAATCGACTTTTAAAGGATTTTGGGCGATCCATCGTCAAGAATTTCTGTTTTTCGTCTTTAACAAAATGTTTAGAGTGTTTTGAATCGGAAATATTGCGCTGACTGCGAATAAAACGCAGCGATTTCTTCAAAATGTGATGGGGTTTATGTTAAAAATCCAAAAAACTTGAAATTTTTGCACGTTTTTCCTATTTTTATCGTATATATTCTTTCAAATTTTGGGAAAGTCTCTATGGTACTCGTAATTAGTAGGAAGTTCCCGATGAAAGACACCAACTGCACGAAATCAGGTATTCATTAATGCGTCATGTCTCTACGTGATGTGCAGCAGATATATATTGAAGATTGAAAATGTGGAGAGATATTCTCGAAATCGTTGGCACGTCGCTGAAACGTTATGTACTATACCGCATGTGGTCCACATGTGGTCGTTCCTTGATGGCCGCAAAACGGTGGTATGTAGGTATTTGGGATGGTGGCACCGGCTGTCCGGATCACGATCGTTCCGGTGGGACCTATGGACTGCGTGCTTTACCGGTTGGTAGTCCCGTTCCTCGCAACCCCATTCAGGCAAGCCGAGGCGTACATATAGTCTCGTAAATCGTCGATCCATCGGCTAGAAAAGGGTACAACTGCAGAACTGGGTTCAAACTTCTCGCGGTGCACTTCCAACGAGGCAGGACAAAAAGGAAACGCCTGTGGATGGTTATCGAACCCAGTGTAAGATTTAAAAAAAATAAAAAAAAAAGTGATAAGTTGAAAGAGAAACAAAAGAAACTGGCAAGCCAAGAAATTTTTTTTCCAACAGAACGAGAAACATAGTTATATCGTTACGAAGTAGTAATACAGCAATAATAGTAACAAGAGCTAGAGCTGAAACGAGTAAAAAGTCACGAGGGAAGAATTACACCGGCTATTTTCAACGATCCTTCCACCTAGGTATTGCTATTACTACACCCATCATAAAACGTAATATACTACCCATTCGTGTCTTTCTCTTTTCATGGACGTATGGCGTGGATACGTCCACCCCTTTTTCTCAGCTCCTTCGCAATTCATCTCTTTCTCTTCAGAACTAACCCCATTCGTCACACTATCATTTCATAGACGTCATCATTCTTTTATGTCATCAGCAACAGCAAAAGTTTCCTTAAAAAAAATATCTGTAAATCGCTGACGACAAATCATGTACCTAAACATTATATATATAAGTTATACAATTATATTTTCAAAATGTTGTAACAGTTTCAGTATCCGTTCGAATTGTGTCTTGACACAATCACAATATTTCTTAATCTTGGACTTGGCGTTGCGGGTTACTGTAACCGGGAAAACAGAAAACGAAGTAACTTAAGGCGAGCGGGGAGGGAGGGGGTGGATAATACACGTGGTGTATCTCACCGGTCCCTATCCCGAAGTGTCTGCGAGAGACCGAGAAAGCAAAAGAAGGAGAGCTATATTCTAAAAATACATATATACTGGATGCTGCTCCAGCGTGCAGATAGGTGGTAATACTTCACGATGTCTGACTCGGCGCCGGCGAGTTGAGAGTACCAGATCTTCCATGCCACGAGGAGTGGTAGTACAAAAATTAATGAATTCGTAATACAAACGTGGGGTACGTATAGCCGTGAGGGAGGTCACGTGTTGCTTCGGGAAAGAGATAGACAGATGTGCAAAATGTTGAGAGAATGTAAATGAGAGTGAGCGGAGAAAAAAAAAAGAAACGAAAGCCGACGAGTCTCAAAGTTAAAACAATAAACGTACCTCGAATGCAGATATCCAAAGGCCATTTACTCGTCGTATGCTTTTCCTCTCGTCCCTCTTTACTGCCTATCTTTCTCGGTCTCTTTCCCCAAGACTTCGGCCTCGTTCTCTCCCTCGCAAGCTCATCCGCGATATTTTTAGGCTTGCTCCTCATCTCTACACACGTTCGCAGCGACGAAGAGACTCACGCGTGAGATCGACAATGCGATATCGCACGTTTATATTGCACATTTCCCCCTGGAATATCACCGAGAAATCTTCATCATCGCAATACAGCGGAAAGAGAAACAGCCGTCAGTAATAATTTCGTCGTAAAAAAGATTGAAAAGTTACAAAGTTTATTGGGGAAATCCATGTGAAATAATCGTCCGACACTGGGAACGCGGAATGTACCATAAGATTTGAAAATTATAGTATTTTCCAAGTAGCATGATCGTAATGCAATAAACATGGGGACTTTGCTGTAGCAAGTGTCTGTAATGTAGATTGTACAAACAATAAAATATTCCAAGAAAAAGTTCGATATCTTAAAAGCTTCTGCAAAATTTTATGGCTTCGCAGATCTACATATACGCTTCGTTGCACAGAGGATGCTGCAAAACATCGTATCTGCCGACAGCAGTGTTCGTTTCACGAGAGGCGAGAACACCTGTGGACCAAAAATTTCACTTAACGTTTTGTACCACGTTGCTCTCTCGCACTGCAATTTGTAGTGTCTTGTCGCATTGCCAGTAAACGCTGGGCAACCGTGTATCACCGAGTGTTTTCCCCCCCTACCCTTAATACTCGGTGTATCTACACCATTCGCAATTCGAGAGATCTACAGAGAGAGCTTTGCAAAAGAAAGAGCAAGAAAATTCGAGCAAAGGACAAGATAGAGAACGAGATCGACGGGCAACTGTTCGGTTGTACGATCGCCAGAACAACTAAAAAACGAACGTAGCGAATGACAGAGGACAAGAGAAAGAACGGATGGGAAAGAACGACCAGGTGAAAAAAAAAGAAAATAAAAGAGATGGACCAACCAAGAGCTTCGACCATTCGCTCTCGGGTCGTTTATTACCGTTTTCCCAAATTGATTTCCAATTCCCGCGGCGTTCAAACTGAGGGGTGAGGGACCAAAGTGTAGGAGGAGGTAGGGGGAGGGGGTCGACGATGGTCCTGCGGGATAGCACGGTGAGCATGGCTGCATGGGGTAGAAAAGGTAGAAGCAGCAGCAGCAAGTACGAAGAGAGCGCGTGGGGTGGATACGGTACCGCACCAAACCTCTATCGAATGCCCAGTGACCCGTGAAAATGCGAATGCATGAGTTCGGCAAACAGCGGCGTCACGTACACGCCGGCGGGGTTGGCCAACCACCCCCCTGCACTCCTTCCAATACATTCAGCCTTTGCCTCCGCTGAATCTCCCGCATTGATGCTTCTGCTTCTGGTTCTGCTCAACCGTTCTCTTCACCCCCGTACCCTAGTAGCATCGTCGTCGTCGTCGTCGTCGTCGTCGTCGTCGTCGTCGTCGTCGTCGTCGTCATCGACGTCGTGTGCTCTGCCACTAGCTTCACTCTCACCCCCACCAATCTTTCCATTCGTTTCCGTACGTACGCTCTTCCTTCCGCATCAGATCGTACAAAACCCCGGCACGACCCTCTTCTTCATCCACCGAATCTTCTTTCTACCCTTCTACTTGCAGATCTTCTGTCAGAGAACGACGACGAGACCGAGAATCTCGTTGTCTTCTTCTACTTGTTCTTCTTCTTCTTCTTCTTCGTCGTCTCCTTTATTTTTCTCCGTCGATGTATGCCTCTTTATCTTTATCATACTCTTCCGTTTCCTACAGTGCTCATACACACAGGCAAAGTCACAATCACAGAATCTTCGCTTTCTTTCATCGCGCATCAGGAAACCTCGTGTGGAAACTTTGAATCCGTATCCACCGGATTGGAAATACATATTTCACGAGTCAGCGAGCGTAAGACTGGCTGTAAGAGAAGATTCCGGCGATAAGTCGGAACCGTTCGCGCCCCAACTCTGTCTGTACGTAAGTATCGCTGTAGAAACGGAACGAAAATGAACTGAAAGTTCATTTTACGAATACTTCTATTTTACCTAAGAAAATTGAATTTGCAACGACTTTGCGTAAAGCATTCCGTTTATAAACGATTGACTGCGAAGTAGTGGGACCAGTCGTGGTCATCGAACCAGTAAGGTCATCGTGTGCTTACAATGTAGCAAAATCTACTGTACACATTTGACCATTACCGGTTCACCGTTCATGACTGCTACCACCTTGTTCTTGTAATTTTTCTAATTATACAATTTATTCTGCGCTTTGCTTTCTTTCGTGGTCATTGACGTCTGACACGATTATACTGTTGTACTACTGTTTTACAGGTTGCACGTGTAGTTAAATGTAACCAGAACCTTGTGGTGAAGTAAAACAGCTAATAAAGCACGTAAAGTACGGAAACAGAGAGACTTTCTGAGAGAGTAAGAGAGAAATTGAACGAATTAATTCAGGATTTTAGTGCAAGTCCACCAACAGGACTCTCGATTTACCTGAGGGATTTGCTTGCACTAAAACTCCATTTTCCGGCATAACAGACGGACGAACGGACGGACGTCCGCGCGGATGAACGGAACGGACAGAATGGAGAGACGGTAATATCCGAGGTACGTTAACAGTGGCGTGGTTAGTCGCAATTTCGGTTTCGCCCACGTATGAATCCCCTGCACTTTCCTCAGCTATCCAACCTGACAACCCGGTTGCTAGTTAGAATTGTCGTGGGACGAGAGTAGGTTGCAAGGGGGCATTGATATACGTTGGTGCAGAATAGCAAGAAGCGGTAACACATTGCCACGGAAGCAATGTGATGGGTGCATACGTTACGGACTTGCGTTCAAGGTACCTACGCGGTAACTCGACCGCCTGGATAGTTAACTGCATCGAGTTGGCCATCAAGCCAACGTTTCTCGCCGTTCCCTCTGGCCATGCGTGTTTCCCTGAAATCCAGCTGGACATCCCTGTAACTTGGTTCATTTGACATTGTACAAAACAAACGAAGGATATTTACAATTATCCTTATATTTCGAATTTCACTCATTTCTCTCAATAAAAAGGGCGACCCCATTGGAGTTCATATCACATATACGTAAATTATTATTAGCTAAGCTCAGAATACCATTCCACTCAAAGAGAATATTTTTTTTTGTTAATGGTCATCACGATTAACGACGTATAATTAGTCGGCTGTTTAAACTTGCAATTAGTCGGTAATCGTTGGAAAATTGTGTCCCATCTCTTTCTCATATCTTGACTTTGTTATTCCAACGAGGCCTCTCTTTTTTTTTCGCTCTCATTCGGTTAGTTGTTCCAGAGGCTTCAGCCCTCTTGATTCTACAGAATTTTTATACGAGACCTGGAAAAGTTTGCCTTCTGCTATTTCCAGGAAAAATTCACCTCTCCAAGCTGGTATTCCTATACGCAAAGCACACGAAAATTTCAAGGGGGACAAAAAATCTGATGGAATCCCTGCTGACTCTCTTCAATTGCCGTTCGTTTTTTTTTTTTTATATACATGACGTGAAACTGCGCTTGGGAGAGAATGACAAAAAGTGTTGAAGAATAGATTTTGGCGAGTAAAATCACGACCAGCCAGTTAACGAAAAGTCGCCAGCGACCCGTCGGTACTCAATCCCGAGGGATCCACTAGCGTGAATTTTGAAGGCCCGCTTGGCACAGTGTTTCGATACGATTTCCCTTGGGGTCTGACCTATGGGAATGAGGATTTTGCTCATTCTGGTTATCTGCCTTCCCCTGATCACTATTATGCTTTTATCACTATACATATCCTTTTGCTATCTATCGACGAGCACATGACCTGACAAACTAGGCATTCTGCACTAGATATCCATGTCAAAGTGTCATCGTATACAACAAAACGTCCCCTGACTGTAGAGCAAATATCTATTTGCTCGGAGAGAAAATAATGAGACTCGTTCGTTAGTCAACCAGAAAGTAATCTTTATTCTCTTTGTTTTTATTACTATGACAACCCTTCTTTAACAATTGAACTTACAAATATCCCCTCCTCTCAACCGCTCTCTCGGCCTCCTACATGACATACTGATCCCGAGCCCAAGAACGCTTGAATACACTGTAGATGGGAAACCAACCTTGATAAGATTATGAGGGTTCTCCACTTTCGACTGATGCAACGAAGCAACGAAGCAAACCAAATTCATTGTATTACAGCGAAGTATCCGGTAAATGTATAACCGGTAATGTATACTTTCTTTGTGAAGCTTGTTAATGCATAACAGCAGCATTATTACAGTTAATGTTATTCAGTGAATTTTCTAGTGCCGGATTGTCATGTAATAATAACCGTGTGAATAGACTCCGTAATAGTAACAAATAGAGATTTACTTAGCTCTTCGCCTTTCTCAGAATTTCAAACGAACCGAAGGTAAGAATATTCTCTCTCTTCTCTTGTGGAAAGCTTTTTCCAGAAGCATAAACATTTTTATTCTTTGTAATTCAAATTTTCTCGTCACGGAAGCAACTTGATGGATGCAGCTTTTGGTTCTCGTGTGAAAAAGAGAGATGAGGGAGAGCTAGGGAGACCTCGGGGATTAATCCGTAAACTGCTGTCGCGGAGGTCGCCATTCCCTACAGTAGAAATTCACGGTCGGATAGTAGAAGCGAGACAAGGTAGAAATGGGTACGTGGCTCTCGTGAGGGCCAGTCAGACAGACAGAGATAGAAAGAGTGAGGAAACGAAAGGATGGTGCACACCCTGACTTTACAGCAGGGTGTGAGTGTGGAGATAGTGCGAGAGGGAGATTCGCGGGCGCTTAATTTCTCGTTTGAATAATGAGAACGACGTGGGGCAGGCGGGAAAGCGAGTGAGAACGAAAGGAGAAAGCAAGAGAAAGAGAGCTACCGGCTGCGGGGAATCTGGTGAGATTTACAAGCTCAGAGCAGGAGCTCGGTGTGTGTTCTTCTGCTCTATCCTCCTTCCACGAAAGGACGAATATCCTGGCAGGTACCGCGGGCAGGAGAGGATGGTTAGGGGGCAGTAGAGGTTAGCTTAAATCTTTCTCCCCACACATTGTTCGACAGACGTGACATGCTTTTTGAGATAGAATGAAAACCACAAGAAGTTGGGAGCCAGAAAATATGGATACATGTATATAGAAACTCGTCACAGGCAAAGGGACGAAAACGATGAATTGGTATGTATCTGATTGATTGGAGGAATAAATTGGTATCAGAGAAATGAATGACTTCAGGGCTAGGGTCCACAGTGAGGTTTACTCTTGGACAATACTGAATATTCTCGATTTGCTTTCCTGTACTACGCCTATACTCTCATTCACCTCGTTATCTCGAAATTGCCCAATACTACGTGGGATTTTAGGGTATACGTATAAACCACATCTAGCTCTGCACCCTCTAGTTTCATTCGGAAGCCGGAATCTCAGCGACCATACACTGGAAGCGAGTCGTTGCCGTCTCCGTGGAGACCTGAATCCGGACCTCCGGGCTGCTAGCTCCAGAGCTAACAAACCGTGCTTCATTTGAATACGGTAAACCACTGAATCGTCAGTAATTCGATCTACCGGCGCATGTCTGCAGTGTGCCGGTGTGCCCAGTCTCCTCCCTGCTTGAGGTGCGACTAACTTTCTAGCCCAAGTTTGATCACTACGTACCGAAAGCGTGTCGATGTCCATATCGACTCCTATCCCAACCACTGTGTTGGACACTATCGTTCTATATCTAATACCAATCAGGTTGCCAGATAGCGAGCGAACAGGTATGCGTCAGGATATTCTCTCCGTTATTCGGAATCCATTCCCGAGACCACGAATTCGTAACACGTGGCATTATAGTCTAACCGTACCGGAAGTCCAGTCTGATTATTGGAATGTGAATTGGAAACCTAACTATTTCTTGCGAATAAATCTGTCGACTGTGTGAGTAAAATTACTTTGTGGGGTTCTAACCGCCTTATACTTTCCTATCCGACGGTCAAATGATATATTCGAGAAGGTTCTGCAACCATCTGATAAAAAATTGCTTTTTCATACCCCTGAAATTGGATTCGGTATGCACACACGATTTTCGACGTTATTATAATGGATTCAGAGTTTGATGAAGGACAGGATCAAGGTCATATTTTCATTTCCATCAATTACATTCGTTTCTACTTTCAGTGACCGTACCGAAAAAAGGATGTCCGGAAAATGGTCCATACCGTTTGATCAGTTTTGTTCAAACATAGATATGGTCACCATACATCATTTATTGAGTCCTGAAAAACTTGGACCATACGATGTTGGCTGATGGATTAGGCAATATTTAAACTCCTCTGGGAGTAACATCATTCAATTATAGTGACATGTTTTTTACGAAACTACGTAATTCAAAGTACCGCGTAGTGAGTATATGATAATTGTTTTATGTTGTTTCTAACATCTTTATCCCAAAATGATGTTTGGATTTCTTTTATCTTATTCTCTGTAAATGTTAATGAGAGTCAGAGTATAGGTATGACCCATTACGCATTCTCCCATTAGCCGAGGCGACAGCCTGCGAATTAACCAAATCCTAATTGCCACCATTTCCGCTAATAACGCTTACGACGATTAATCAAACTTTTCCCTAAAATTGTAGAGCATTCTTGGAAAAGACACGAGGAGGGTTGAAGGGAGCCCGAGATGGCAAATTGAAATCAGGGTGGACTCGAAGAGGAATGGTAAATGGAGCGAAGGAAGTCGGGCTAGCCAGGCGTAAGGTCGAGAGGTAACATTCGGCGTAACGTCGAGCAGGGACAAGATGATGGAATTGGGTGCCAGAGAACATGAAGGAGGCAGAATCGCTTGAATCGGGCGGACCTTGCTTTGCGCGGGAGTGCAGAATCGACAAAAAGTTTCTTGCAACGACAACGACGAATCGCCCCATCGGTGGTAGCACCAGAACCAGCACCACCATTACCAGTAACGTTTCAAGCATTAGTACCAATGAAACCGCACTATGTTCAGTGGGGTGGTCTAGCGTGGCACAGTTACATAAATTCGCGTAATCGCTCGCACTAATAGAAACGAATAAGGTATTACAGTAGTAACGTACGTACTGGTATACGAGTGCTTAAAATTGCCAGCTTATTTCTATCGCTAGAACTGAATTAGAAACAGCGTTCAAATGCTACATAAAAATAAGAGTCCAGCCAATTATGCCACTAGCAGTTTCTCTCAATAAGGGGGTGCTTATATCTAACAACCCTGAGTTTCTTAGTTGTATGGAATGCTTTAGTTAGATTGTAACGGGATTGCGCAACCGCCATGTTTCGTGTAATAGATCGAAAACCGCCTTTGCCCGTACCCTTCTACATGCACCGAGGTAGCAACAGTTTCGATCAGAAGATGCACGACAGCGACGGGAACCACACCACCTGTCTGCTCACACCGAGGGTTCTTCCACTTACTCGAGCGTCTAAGCTTCTAAAGATACGTGCATCGGGGAAGTGAGCGAACGACTAGATACCACTTTCGTATCGTAACTCAACGTATCCATACATTGTAGACGTAAGCGGATTGCGTCGACAAGGAAGTGAATTATGCCGGCCTAATTATGACTTTCAGCAATCAATTTTAAACAGCTAATGCTGTAAATCTGGAAAACTTGCATAATACATTGCACTCTGGCATATATATTCATATGAAATCCTGTTTCTACCTATACCTTTGTATGAGTACAGAAGAATAGAAATCCATGTATCACCGTAATCCTGAATATAACGGAAACAACACCTAGAGCAATGGTGGCGTTAAGGGAGTACATGGCAAAGGTATGCCGAGCACGATGGAATAAATTCAATGCTCATCCATAACTCCCGTGTAAGCACCATGCAAACATAAACGTATATGTTTCTCGATAATTTGCAGCAGTACATAGTAATGTACGTTACCGCCGGGTGGTCTAGTGTGGAGGTTAGTAATAGAAGGGGTGGTAGACCGCAAGACGAGTAGGTATTACGTAAGACAAGCACGTAAGACTGGACCCAGTCTGACGCAATATTTTTCTCAAACGGCCTCTCCAACGAGACTTTTCCCTTCTTCTTTCCGATCCCCTTTCACACGCCTTTCGGAGCCAGCATCAAGTAAGTAAATAAATAATGGATCGTCCACCTGCGGGAACGTACGTGTGCAACCCTCCGGACGAACACAGAACAGTCTCTTCTGTATTCCATCCTCAGGCCGTTAAACCCTATTTGAAATATATTCAACCACTAGACCCGACTTTATGGGCTGCCCCGTATTCTTTTTGCATCGCTTCTCGTCCAAGGGTCGTTTGTTTTGGGCTAAGAATAATGGGACGTATTTGAGAGATATATTCCTCGGGTGGGTCACCAGACGCTCTAATGCTTATAGGCTCGAAGTTCACTCTAAGAGTAAATCGAAAAATGATTTTGTTAAAAGTAAAACAGAAGCCATGTTGTTTCCAGTCAAGTTTCATAGAGACGCAGTGGCATTAAAATTAAGCCAGAAGACTTTTAGAGGCGGCAACGTTGGGCGTGTCGTATATTGTCCGTGCGCCGTTGTCATCCGGGAAATCTTAGCTCGACGAACTGAAATTACGGATTATACGAACCCTCTTCCTGCGTAGCATTTCTTCCAGTTTCAGCCTCGGCGCCTCTGCCCCGAAACGACACCCCTTTGTCGTTTTCGTAAAGCGTGGTTGAAGCTTTTTTGTGCTTAAAATTCATGGAATAATAATGCCCGAGGGTAATGCGGATTCGTCGAGTTGGTCGATTCCACAGCAACTATATATATATGTATACTCTAAGACGAAGCTGTGGGCACTGTCAACCTTTTTTTTAAAAGGCCAACAATTTTTTTACACTTTTCGAAAATCCGAGTATTCTTAGAGCTGCAGCAAAGTTGACTCATGACAAGTACATTTAGAGCATTCACCTTAGATCTGCTTTAAGCATGGTAGAATATTTATCGCTGATCTTTTTCGACCTGCTAAGGAGAAAAACTGCGAAATTTTCTACTGATTATACGAACCTTTTCACGAATTTATAGAAATAGGGTAGTTTCTATACTGGGAGAATTTAAAGCAGTGATTCGATTACAATTGAACTCCATTTATCCGCTTCTCTGTATAAGTATAAACGAAGTTCATAGACCAGTCACTATAGGGTGGCCAACAACTGTGTTACATCAGGACTTTCATACATCATTTAAAAACACTCAACGAAAAACGTAACTCTCAGCGCGTACTATAGCAGGAAATTCGATTATCGAACATTACAGCGGGATTCACGTCGATTCACTTGATAAAATATTCAACGAGCGTCATGTTCGTCATGTTCAATCCAAACGATTCAACGAATTTCACTGTGGTGCCTGCAGTGTTAGTGCCCCAGTTACAACTATATGCTATTACTGGTACCCAATGGAAGCACAAAATTCAACACTGTGATTGAAAGCCGGTAAATGGAAATTGTAAATGGGTTTAACACCTGTTTTCATGTGTTCAGCTTTATTGGTATTATGTTTTTTTTTTATTTTTTATTAAGCTTCAAATTATCGCTTACACTAAACCAATTTGTCTTCAGCCCAATCGATAAATCGTTAAAGCTTTGAATGTAAATTCCATCATGCGAGTTTATTTTTAAAACTTTAACCTAGCGGGTCACTGTAAAAATGAGCTTGTACTTGAAGGAGACTGAAGAATAAATAAAAAGTTAAAGGAACAATCGGGAGGTATGGAGAAGGTCCAAAGGCAGGAGAGACGATAGATTCGGTGGAATACAACTGGAGGATGAGACGGACCGTGTCTTGAATGGTAAACCAAGCGTAGAAGTCGAACAGGCCTACCCTACCTACCCTAGTAGACTTTGCCAAACGGGCAGACCCTATGCTCTATGCGCTATTGGATGTATTGGTTTGAGTATTCCATATTTTCCGTACTCGATGAAGCGGAAGATGGGACTCAACCAACCGAGAGATCTGACAAAGCTGGATTATTGGTCGACGCTACGTTAACCTTGATCGTTTACCTCCTCGATATCTGATCTTTACCTGCCGTTCCAAATAAAATAATATCTTCTCGCATCAGCAACTTTTTTACTACTGAACAATGAAGTATTTTCCCACATTTTTCACGCGTTGAAGCATAAGTGCATCGAAGCCTAAAAACAAATGCTTCGCAAAATTAATGAACCGACTTAATTATGAAGGGTTGCACTTTGCACACGAACTGTGTTACATTTTATGATGTTTTAGGCCATGAGTGGAACATAAATATGTAAAATATTATTTTTTGACTAATACAGTCATTTTTCTGTATGGAATTTCACGTCTTCGTCGTCGTTAGTGATTGTATCTCTTGAGGCGATTTAGCATAATTCATTCTTTCTATGAAGCAGCAGCAGCAGTGCAATTCGTTTAGGTAGGATGAGAGTATTGTGCCCAGGCGCAACCTGCAGACAGTAAGGATTTGAGTTTGTTGACGATGGTGGGGAAAGGGTGTGTAGTAAAAGCAAGCGAGAGTTCGCGGTTTCTCTCGAGGCCAAGAGTTAATTAGAGCTTGGTGGCACGAGAACTGGCGCCGGTTGGTGGTGCAGGGCGGTTGGTTGAGGCTGCGAAGCATTGCCCACAGACCGGGGGTGGTTGACTGACGACGGCAAAGAAAAGTCGGTCGCGAACCGAAAGAAAAAGATTCCAGAAAAGCTCGAAAAATGAGAAGTAGCGAGCGGGGAATGAGGCAAAGTGAGAGAAGTGGTAAAAACAGGGGAAGAGGCTCTCTTTAATTGCAACACCAGCCTGCTGGGATATCAGCTCTAGCAGTGCGGGGTCGTAGCAGCGTCAACAAGCTAACCCTGTGGACCGTGTGGGATTCGCTTCGGTACCTGAGTAACACTGGCGCAATAGCACCATCACCACCAAACCCTAGAAATCTCGCGTTGGTTTATTTCAGCGATTTGTCGTTGCTCGATTTAATTAGTAAGTTTGCTTTAATCGCGTCCTCCGTGACTCCGCTGAGACCTTTAATTACACCTTTCATTCGGAAATCATTTATTTTTCGTTGGCCGCACGAGCCTTACGAGTAGCTTTCGGTTGTTTGATTACCCTACAATTTCTGTATACCATACAATATACTTTATACCATGTACGTACGATGTAGGTAACCAAAAGCTATACGACCACTAAATTTGTGTTTCGTGAGATTAGTCGTTGACTCCGAAGGGTAAAACTAGAGTTTCATGCCTGATTTTAGTCTCGCAGTATTATTCCCTTTCACCGCGTTCTCTGTATTTCTGTTCAAAGCACTTTCTCACTCATTCGTTCTTTCTCTGACGTTTTTCCTATTACCACATACTGTAACGGAGGATAGCGACCGATTTGTTCGATTCTCCAGTCGATAGATTAAAATTGCCTTGCTTCCTCTCGAAACTCCTCCGTCTGGATCTCTCTTGGCTTTTAACCGATGTCCGCGTTTTATACCCCACAATTCTCATACGAGAACCACCATATTCTCTCTATATGTACCTATAGCATATAACACAGCTAATATCTTGTATCCAGGTTGGATTGAGTTTCGAAGGTAGGTAGGTAGGTAGGTAGGTATGACAGGTATAGGTAGATGTGATGTACGTTACTGAGGCGAGAGTCGGTAGATTGCTAGGTTGGGTAGAGTAAAGCGGGAGCGCACCTGTACTCTAAATCATCTTTAATCGATTCGGGGAATGGAGCGTGGAAAGCTCTTCGACCGAGTCCCTCCAGCCGCTCCCCTTTTTTTCGTCTCTTAGCATTCTACCACCTTTTCCTGACTATATCTCTATATATCTCCAAGCCGAGCAACTATTTATTTACAATTCAAACTTCAGAGGGAAAGAGCAACTAAGAAAAACAGATATATAATGCGAATGTATGAGAGCATCGAATGTTGTGTGTTCTCCAGAAGGGAAAGAGCCACTGAAAACAGATTGTGGAGATACGTCAACGGGTTTGCGAGTTTCATGAGAGCCTCGTCTGAATGCTGGACCAACCCTCGTATGTTGATGTTCAGCATGAAGAGGTTGAGAAAGATTTATGAACTGCAGCCACAGAGAGAAACCAACCGAGGGAACTGTGGAAAAGCTCTTTTACCTTAAGCCGTCTCGTATGAGCATTCGCTTCTCATGCTTTTCGTAATTTCTCAGCCATTTGTTATTGAGATCTAAAATAAGTTTGAGTAGCTATCTATCTTTCTCAAATTTAATGTACAACATGCCACTCCAAGAATTATTTACGTTGGTAATTCCTGAAGGTAATGGAAGATTCACTTTTTCTTGCGCCATATGTTAAAAATAAAGCCACGAAATGCAACGTATATGAAATCCTGGATAAACTAGAGATTCGATAACTGGCGATTGGCCACCATTCAATAATTCCTGCTTCATATTGAATAAGACCTTCTTACGTGTTAGCCAAGAAGACGAAGCACCCAAAGAGGAAAAAAACAAATGGATAGTTTACGTAGCGGTTTTCAACGATGAAGATACGATCAACCAGTCCGTTATCATAGCTAGAGAAAACCGAAACTCTTGCCTTCCAATTCCCCTTATCACATCGTCTATGGTTCGAAAATGCACTCGCGGACCAGCGATAAATCTGTGATGAAACGGCTACAGGAGACCGATAATTTGAGGTACAAATTTAAGTGAGTTATTGTCGAGGGGAATCACAGCAGACCAACCTATACGAGTGGGAGAGTCGAGTGTAGAGTTAGACAGAATTGGTAAGAGAACGATAGACATGTAGAGATTGGAAAACGACGACATGGCGAGGCACGGCTGGCAGAAAATCGCAGAACAAAACCGAGAATTTCTATCGTGAAGCCTCGCGACCGCGCGGGGTAGTTGTAACGACTTTTTGGTAACGCGCTCGACGCTCGCCTTTCCAAAGGCCATTAAAACGCTCAAAACTTTTCGAATAATAGCCGCGAGGTTGTGAGATGGGCGCGTACTTGCGGTAATTTCACGTTCATTTGCTTCATTATGACCCTGGTGCTCGGTCGCAATTATTGAAAAGTTCAGTCTTAACATTTCCCTCTATTCCGTCAGCCTTAACCCGATAGAACTCACCGGAGTCGACGCGGCAAATATTTTCCTCTTCTGATTTTGCGGGTTTTGCTCAATTTCGTAAGTTATACTATGATAATATTGAATATATATTTATCTCTACAGCTATGGTATATGTTTTCAGATTTCTCAGGCAAATGCGGGACGAAGTGAAGATCCTGGAATTACGAGTGAAGAAAAGAATTTTTTCCTCAATGATGATAACAGCATCAATATGTAGTTAAGTTATTTTAAAAAGATCCCAGCGTGATGATAAAGTGCAATTTTTTTAATTTTACGAATTTGACAAATTTTGCTTTCGATTTGTAAAGAAGGTCTTTCTAGTTTGGGAAAGTCTTTCTCGTTGTCGTAGAATCGTTAAAGTTTTACGGTAACGGGTGGTGCAGCAACGATTCCAAGACACAGTAGTGCAACCCGGTCGCGACGAATGAGCCGTGTCTTGCAGCTGGCCCCGGGCGGATCCTCGACGTTCCTACAGACCAAGGATGGTCGTCGTCGTCGTTGTAGTAGTGATGCTCGTTTGCCGCGTGACTCCGCCCGTAAGAGTCGTCGAAAAGTAGATTGAATTATTCAAGGGAGAGCCGCTGGTAACGACAGAGAAAGAGGGGAAGAAAGAGCCAAAGAAAGTTCGAGGACCAAGGTGGACATTTCAGGCACATCTGGTGCAATGTCGAGAACATAGAAAAGCCTATATAGCCAGTGAAATATCGAAAAAACTTCCTAATTATTTTCATTCACTTTCTTTTGTCTATAAATATAAAACATTACAAATAGGATTCCAGTATAATTGTCAATAATCGAACTGATGTAGAATTAGATAAAAACGAAACTCGAACAACGCCCAGTTGCAACAAGTATATCATTTTCAGTTCGAATTGAGACATCGCGATTTAACGAATAGCTAGACGCGTGTGTTTTCCAGCAATCGCATTAATTATAAATCAACGAGCGTGCCGCCAGTCGCTTTCTCAAGCGTGCGCATATGTACGATACGTGTTTTTTGTGGAATCGCAACGATGATGATTATGACGACCACAAGACGACGACCACGACGGTCACGACGACAACGACAACGACTATGACGACGATGATGAAGAGTTCGACCGAGACTCTCGTGTATTCCAAGAAGCGCACACATCTCTCTCACGAACGGCACTTGTCCTCGTACCCGTGCGTAATACCAGTGTGCAATCTGACCCACATCTGCATTAACGTTCGAGCAGATATAGTATGCGAGTATTCCAGTGATCCGCTGCACTGCATCGCACCGCAACAGGGCACTCGAGGTAGCTAGTACAACAACGCGAGAACGTACAACACTCAACAGCAACATTCTCGGTCGTTCCGAGAGTGTCGGCGTGCAGATGCTAGTGTAATCCAGCAAGTGGAGCGAATCCGTAGCCGCGTGGGCAGCGGTACTCTCTGTTTCTGATTTGTTGCCTATCCTCGTTCTTCTATACTAATCCCAAATCCTACAAGAGCGAGATAAAAGATGTGAATCTATATGCGAGCTTCACTAGTGGATTATCCATTTTCTGTAACCCTATCAGAGTCGAGAGTGGAGAAGATAGCAATTGAGTAAGGGAGAAAATGTAAGAAGTGTACGAAAACTTTAATCCAGGGAATCAGTCAGTGACATTTTAATGCCTTCCCCGACAGGGACGCTACTTTCATACATGCCTTCATTTCAAGTCGATTTTTTTTTACTTTTCCAGGGTAACCAATAGCCTATTTAATAAAAATTGTCCGCTTAGCTAGCCTTATTTATTGAAATCGACTACATTTTTATAGACAAATAGTTTACTGCTTGCCAATAACAATCTCCCTATATTGCATTGTATCGCATCAGATTCACATTCTAAAACGAGGATAATATTTACACAACAATTCTTTTCCAAAAAATATTTTACACATATAGTATACGATAACGATTGAACCTCTATTCACTGGGCTGAGTGTTAACGGTGATATATCAATAATTGATTGACACGTCGTCAGTCGCTGCACATTGACGAGTGCTGGTTTCCTCCCCGAGAGAATCGGATCGTAGGGCAACCAACCCCCGAGGCTATCCAATAAAGCTTGCCTCGCCCGGTTCGCCTCTCTCGTATTCTCTCCAGTTCCCGTCGATCGTGAAAACTCCGTCCTGTACCGGACATCGGTCGCTGCTTGCACTACCTCGTGGTGATAGTGTGATATATATATAATATATATGTATTATGGTTCTAAAAAAAAAAGAAAAAAAAGAGT
>JABMBT010020844.1:0-14826 GCA_018906895.1 Odontocolon sp. PSUC_FEM 10030002
ACAAAATGCACCCCTGCACATTGGAATTTAAGTTCCGAAGATAGGTGTTACACCCTGAAACATTTTGGTGGCCCATATTCCCCGCTTTTACCCTAATTATAATCGACTGCGATGATTAATGTACTTTAGTAATGAGAAGATTCAATAATCTTACGGATCGATAATCAATAGCTCTCGATTCCATTATAGATATATAAATATTTCTCGATTTTTAAGGTAACGGAAGTTAATTTCAGTACAAACGTCGCTCGACAGATAAAAAAAAAATCAATATTACTAACACCACGAAGATCAGTTTTAGTTTAGCTGCCACAAGCAATTTAAATCAAAGTGGGTTAACATTGTAGAACTTCACTTTTTTGTCTGAAACAATATTACACCCATATTTGGAAAAATCTGCAAAATTGGTGCGGAGTAAAAAAAAATGAGGATCTCGATGAGGTCGATTTGTATGAAATCCCCCATAGACACTGCGTATGTGCGCGGAGGTATGTATGTGCGTCGGGTTGAGTATTTCACGATCAGGGGTTGAGAGAAGGACTCTCATCCCACTGCGATATGAAAGTTCCGCTGCAGCAGAATGCTACCAGGATACTTCAGGATGGATATCGACTTGTCGTTGTTGCACCAGTGAGAAATATCGTGGTCGATCGAGCTGAAACTGAAATCTATTCCTTGCTCCAAATGACTGTAACATCCCTATTTTTCAAAGGTGAACGACGCTCACAGGGTTCACGCCGACGCCAGGAAGACAGCAAGGCTCGCTGAATATTGGAAAGGAGAAGAACTAACAGCTGAGAAGTGCATAGTTGAGCCACCGAGTCTTTGCTGATGTTACTGGAATTGTTCTCCTTGTCGAGGGAAACTTGGTCGAAACTTTAATGAACGATTCTGACACCGTACCGTTTAGGTCCGGAACGTAGCGGTGCAGCGGTTCAACGTGAAATCCGTCGCCGCACACTACGAACTTTTGTGGATCGTCGACTGAACCGAGCAGAAGCAGCCAACAGCGAACCACTGAGCTTCTTCATCTACTAGCTCCACCGTTTCCTCCAAGTATTCTGGGACTAATAGAACAGCAGCAGCAGCAGCAGCAGCATAACTTCTGATGCGGTGAGGTTGCCGGGAGTTCGAAGGCACAATGACTTCGATCTCGACTTCCGGTCCCGGAGTTCGAGTTGGCTAGCATCTAACCCGTTCTGGTGAATCTGGTCTATATTCTAGTAGTTGTAAGGAGATGTATCTATAAAGAGTTCCTTCATCCATGATCTATAGCACTTTAAGTGGGTCACTTAAAGTTCTGTTATAAAGATATCCTTCAGAACAGTTCTCACTATCTGTCTAAAGTTTTCAATTATTAACTTCACTCCTGACGTACTGGAGAAAAACAAGATGAGTCGAAGAAAGTGAAGAATCCAATGATGAGATGAAAACAAAGACGTTTTCCTATGAAATTCAGTACGAAACATCTTTGATTTGTTGTTTGTTAAGTGAATCAGTTTGAGCTGTAGTATTAAATATATTCCGGTGTCTGATGCATATTCCTCGGTTGGTCCTCATCGCTACTGGTTTACGGCAGCTAAACTTTGTTATCGATCCCTCTATGGCATTTAATCTAACCATCTCACTCGCTCATGTTCTCAGTTTGCAACCGAAACAGAGCACCAGGAACAGCGGTTACGCGGGCAGCAGAGAATCAAAACGGCGCCTCGAGATAACTGCCATAACAGAGGGTACAATGTTGTGCGGGGCGTCGAGTCTCGCCACAAGCTTCGGTATGGAATTCCGTCGGGGTATACTGGAACCGTGATGCTGCCAGCTAGTGCCGCGGCGAAGCCAATTACTACGTAAGAAACGTTAACTCAGTTTGCCAACCAGTTAACAATGACGTCGAGGCTCCCTTCAACCCCTGCGCTCATCTGTGTCGCAAGAGACGGAGAGAAGCTCGGATATAGTGCTATTCTACACTCCAAGTTGCATATAGTTTCCAATGTGCTGGCGTACAGAGTTGCGGATCTTCCTCAGTTCCTTCCGCTTTGTCAAGCATAACGCCTTGCTTTCTCCAAGGAAAGAGAGGATATTCCTCGGTAGGAAGTATTTAGACTTACGCTTTTTTTATACGTATCTACCTTACTTAAGTTCTCATCAAAGTTATTGTGTATTTCACGCACCAGTACATTAAATATGATTGTTAATTAATAATTAACCATTTGTCAAGAAAATCAATGAAATTGAGGAAAAATACCGTGAAATAGGCGAAGATGATGAAATGAGGTAGAATCTTCCAGGTACTCCAAAGACTAACCAATATAATACTCTCAGATATCACATGCAGAAAGATCCACGAAACGCATCCACGCACATTTCCGTAACGAATTCTTAGCGATAATTTACTCGCACGGAAGACCGAGCGACATCAAAGCGATACGCGAGTATAACTCGACTGGGAAACCAATTCCAAAGAGCTATACAGTTAACCAGCTACCCAGGTTTCGTGAAGCTTCTGTTACTGGTAGGAATCTGCACCAGAAGCGGTAGTAGCACCAGCCAGCCAATTAAATCGCAAGAAACACTAACTCGATTTGGGCCAAGGAGTTATATCGGTCCTCTTGCAGTAGTCTGTCTCTCTTCCCACCCCCACTGCTTGTCCCTGCTTGCTTGCATCGTACCTTCAGCTGCAAAGAGAGAGAGAGAGAGAGAGAGAGAGAGACTTGAACGGGCGAACTTTATTCCCGAGTTATAACGTGCGTCTAGGGAATATAACCCAGCCCGGGCATAGGGGTGTTCTTGAGTTACGGAACTCGAATATTCCTCCTAGAATATACATCCTTTCATACTTCTTGTATACATGTATGAGGAAACTTTCCGAGGCACATGTCTTCGCGTAAATTTGTCCTTCTGGAGTCTATTAGGAAGAAACAAAAGCGGGGTTTCTGACGTTTTTCCAAAGGGATTGCTCCGATATGAACATGTCCTCTATATATTTTGATACAACGCCTAATAGTACTGCGACCCACTGTGTATTGCATTCTTGCTCTTCTCCACTTCATTTTTGTTTGAATTTCATATGTGGGTGTTGTATTGTCCTTAATCTTATTTCTTGTGCTCTTTGTTTTATGGGTACGGGATATTATCTAGTGTGACAATGAAAATGTGGACTTAAGGACCCCTCGCTATACCGAGCACTACAGTACTCTTAGTACCGGGCGCCTAGGGTGTTGCAAGGAGTTGATAGGGTACAACATCAGAAAGAGCAGAATGCAGCAACGCAGGAGCAACCAAGACGTCAAATTTATTTGCGTACAATATACATAATACGAGGAGTATAGCTCCCGGGACCTCTCTGCGGCTCACAGAAAGTATAAGTAGAATATGCTCTGGTCCTTCGTGCCAGGGCCCTCTAAGGCGTTGTTCTGAGTTTCCTACTGCTACTGCTTCCTGCTGAATTCTGTCTCTGAGCTGTATACGTACTTCACTATTGTATCGTCCTACGGTCCACTTCCATTTAACCGGTCCAGCTATTATTATGTATACATGTACACGTATACCTATTCACGATGTTAAATTATAAATTGTATTAGTATTGGTGTAGTACCTTGCTTTCGTGCTGCTGTTCTGGATTCTGTGGTATACATTGCACTCTCTATCTAGTATTCTGTTCCTTGAGTTCCGCGTTGGTCTCTCATATCTGCACAGTTCTGGGACGTCCTTAAGGGCCCGACGCAGAGTTATACCGCACGTACAATCACCCTTCTCCTTCTAGTTCCGTTTTCTCGTTTCGAGATAGAGAGAATGGGCTGAAGGGAAAGGGTGAGGAATAGGATGTAAGATAGACGCCAAGACGCCGAAGGGGGTTGTGAAAGGTGGCGCGCCAAAGTCGTGCTAAGCAACTTAGATTAGTTGAATCGACTGTCCCTCCTCTCCTCACTTGCCTTCCTTACCACCCACTGGCTTGGCACTGCGCCCAGCTAAATTGTCAAGAGAATTGCGCCCTCTTCCTTGCTTCCATTTCTACCTCATGCCATTCAGTCCTTGTACCAAGTTCCTGCTTTCTATACCAGCTCTCTCATAGACCGTGATCTCTGGATTTTTATTTTACTCATTTCATCTCATCGACACAATCGTTTGGAAACCTGTAAGACTTAATTCTCCAACTACCTCGACTCTGCCTTCATGCTCAATTGTTTACATGCTGAACTGTAGATAGTTCCCGGGCTGTCTTCTTTTTGTAAATGGATTTAGAACATACATTTATCTTACTTTTTGAGATTAAAATTATGGGTATTAATTATAGTGGTGGTGTAACAATGCCTTGAATATTACGAGAAGTAAATAACAAAGTTGAGTTTGATGAATCACCCGAGAATCCATGGGGGGGTTGAAGGGCTATGGAATGCCTTTGCTTTAGCGAATTATCGGTGCCTAGGAGGGTGCAAAACGTTTCTATACCATTGCGGTTCTTCGTGTTGGGGTATCTCCAGACTAAAAGTGGGAAACCGTTGGAGACGGAGAAGAAGAAGGCAGAGAGGAAGATGACGATATCCGTGGTAGATACGTATTATATCCGTAATATACGTAGATAATACTGTACAGAACGCTATGGTATACTAGACCAAAGTCAGTTGCTTCGTTACAGTAACCCCAAACAACCGCATTTAATCGTTTACGTCCTCTCCTTAACGGCGATAGGCTGTGATTACAAGTTCTTGTCTACAACGGAATTGGCATTGCGTGTTGAAGAAATGGAGATTAACGAGAACTCTATGTAAGATACGTCCAGATATACCAAATAGTTTCTTCATCGACAAACAACCCTGCTAATCCAAAACTCCCTTTCACCCTCTTGAAACCCATTCATCAATTTTTTTGGCATTATAAGGTCGTTAGTCGTTAATTGCGAAACCAACCTTACAGATAGTACGATCCGATTTTACTTTTATTGCTAATACGAAGCTTGAACTTGAAGTGTGTGTGTGTGCGTGTGTGTGTGTACTAAGATCTCGTATCTTTTTAATGAAAAGCTCGTTAGCGCTTAACTGGACCAATCGAAACAGGGACGAACCAATCCCATCGATTTCTCGCGATCCTTGAATCCTGTTTCTTACTGCAAAAATAACGCCCGTCTAATGAGCCTGGGTTAAACCCTAATGTAGGGTGAATGAGGAGCAACAAAACGAGAAACTGAGCACTGTATCGTGTCTCTGACTCAGCTGTGATCCTTGGAGATGCAATCACCGTGCTACGTCATCCCGCAGGACGACGGTGGTGTAACTGTCATTCCGAATGCTATTGGTTATCTCTCTCTCTCTCTCTCTCGAACGGTCCTGGTCATCGTCGTCGTTCCCGCGGGTGTTCGGGGAACGGACGACGGAATCGCAGACACGGTCGGACAGCAGACGGACGGCCGTACCGTCAGATGGATGGATGGTCGGTCGGGTTGGCCGGGGTCGGGCTTTATCGGGACAGCGGGGCCAGCGCGCTCTCGAATCCTTATCGTTAGCTCGCGCAGGGGTTGGCTTAATCTCGGAGGATCCCAGCTAGCAGGCGTGAGAGGACAGCCGGGCGCTTGGCGTCGTTATCTCCCTCAGGTTGCTCGGTCTGGCGCACCGGTGGCACAACTGGCACAACTGGCACCTCCGAGCTATCTCGCTCACTCTCAACAGACCGAGACACTCTCGTTCATCGATGAGCGAACCAAGAGCATCAGAATAGAAGCAGAGCACGGTAGAACACCAACGAATAGTTGTCGCCAGCGACAGTGGCGCTCTATCCCTTCCATGACCGTGACCACTACCGGTAGCAAATAGTACCACGATCATCATCAACGAGTGAGAGTCTCGAATGTCAGCCGCGTCGAGAACTTTTCGTCTCTGTGCTGCTCCTCAATAAATCTCCGCTTCTCTGACCCCTTCTCTCTTTGCAGAGAGAACAGCGAGTCTGTTTCTATCTCTCTTTGCAGAGAGAACAGCGAGTCTGTTTCTATCTCTCTTTGTACATGTCCTTCTCTTGATCTCTTGCTTTTTCCCCTCTCCCAGTTCGTCCTTCTTTGTCTTTACTACTCCTGGCGTTTGGTGCCATTGCGCTCTCGTTCTCTTTGTAAGACTCCATGACTGCACATTGTCCCTGTGTTTCTCCTAGTCCGTACAGGATCGTGTTTACATACACGCGTTCGGGGGTCTGCCTTCTCGCCACGTGTATGCTACAGAAGTAGTTCCGCAACCCCCGGTCTGTACGTTTGTTTGCGTGCAATAAGACCACATACACTGTTCCGTGTGTTAGAGCTAACTCTGCTTGCTGGTGGACTATTCGTCGTTGTCGTTGTCGTTGTAGTCGTGCACGACTCTAGGTGCACTGTCCCGTTCTTCGTTTTGTCTTCCCGCATCCCCGTCACATCCACCCAACGTATTTCTCTCATGCTCTCGCACTTCTTCAACCTTCTCTTTCTTTTATCCTCGCTCTTTCTGTTGTCTCACTCTCTCCGATCCGTTGTCCGTGCACGGGTCTTTCGTTCCTGCTTGTTTCACCCTTTTTGTTCCACCACTGCAGCATCACCCCCAGTAGCGGTCTCAGCCACTGGCTTACAACCCAGTTTCTTCTCGCTTTCAACCTCTCTGTATACCTATACCGTCCCAAGTTAAAGCCATCGAGACAGAAACAGATAGATCGAGGGGTTGCAAAAGTGCGAGGCAAAGGGTTGAACGAAATGAGAAAATGGAGAGGGTGAAAGAGAGAAAGAACGAGGAAACAAGGAAAAGGAACGATGGAGACGGTCGCATTGTGGTTTTATAAGACGCCAGAGAGAGGTTGGAAAAAAAGAAGAAAAAACGAGAGAAAGAGAGACAGAGATAGAAAGCGGCACCCGTGGGCACTCGCCTTTATATCCCGAGCGTCGTATCGGTGTAAGCTGATTTTAGGACTTCGCCACCACGTACCGCACACCGCAGCTGTACTCCTGTACTGTACGAGTTTCGGCCGCAACGCGCGTTTCCTCTTGTATCTCGATTCTCCGTCTGCAACCATCTCCTCCATGTTCCTTCGCTGCTCCTCGTTTTCCACGAGGTTACGAGCCCCGCGAAATATATGTAGACTCCTATAGAGGCCCGAGTCGTACACCCTAGACCGACTTTTCTACCCGAGGTGAATTTCTTCCGTTACCTCCTTTTTCCTATGACTCTTAGATATAGTCGTATCACAGTGGATATATAACATCGGTACACAAATACACAATGTATACTGCATGCAGATAAATATTTTGTGATATATCGAATATTCTTGGTCTTGGAGATACGAAGGATATAAGAATATAGGAAGAATTTAGCATAAGAGCATTCGGACACCGCACTGTCACGTCAGCTCTCTGCTCCACATATCTTTCGTACTATATTTCCCAGCCTCTATCTCTCTTTCCCTGTCTCGAATAAATATTCCGCGAACATACATCTTTGTTGTCTCTTCTACGCTTTTTTCCCACCAACTGGAATAATGCAGAGAGAATACGAGAAGATAGAGAATATAGGACAGGGATGAAAGGAATTTTAAGGGAACGGATCTGTGGAAGCAGAAAGTTGATATTTAGCGTAGGAAAAGCTCGACTTTTCCATAGAGGCGAAAATTCAACTGGAGCAGAGATAGAGAAGGAAATAGAGAGTGAGAGACGGAGAGTAATTCGAAGCGACCTGATCTAGTAACATTTTCCAATCTACGCTGGGCGAGTTCGACGTAACGAGCACACAGCTTTCCCTGCTACCTTTTACTTCTATCTCTTCCCTTCTCTTCTCTTCTCCTAAAACTACTGGAAACTCCGTCTGGTCTCCGGTGCAGTTCCCGGGGGCTTCACAAGCGACAACGCGTGACTTAATTAGGCGTCGAAGTGGAATTAGGAGTCAACAATGAAATCTCCTCTCTCCGTTCTTTTGCTCTTCCTGCCGTAATTTCCTCTCTATTTCTCTAGTTCTCTTCTCACTATCATCTCTCTTGCACTTGTTTTTTTTTTTTTTTTCTCTTTTCTCAATCCTCTCGGCTCGACCAACCGCCATCGATCCGCTCGCCAGAACAGCGGACTCTGGCACATAGACCGTTTCTGTAACCGTTTCATTTGTTGGCGATCGGATTCGCTCGTCCGCTAGTTCCATTCGCACCTCGAAACTCTACTCTTCGTGTTAGTATTCTCTATCCATGGTGCTTCTCGTTGGGTTTGCTGTGTCGCGGTGGAATTGCGGCCAGCAAGGATACTCTGCAATCCTCCTTCAAGCTCCAGTACTGTGCTTCTCCTAGCTTTCCTCATCATCCAATCCTGGCTCTCTCTCTCTCTCCCTCTTTCTCACCACGTCTTCGTTCTTGCTGGATTCTGGAACGAAGCAGTCAGTGAGCTTTATTTACACGAGGCCAACGTAAGCCGATTTCGGCGAGGGACTGAAGAACGTCCGAGGAGAACGTCCGACGTGTTCGTTCCAAGGATGATCTTACCATCCCTTTCCGACCCTCGCACTAGAATCTTGACTACGAATTTACCAGCATCCCCTTTCTCGAATCCACCTGAAACTAGGCATTCGTCCCCGATTCGGTATTCCGAGAAAATGGGATCGCTCGATGTATCACGGGAATCTCTATTTGTTTTTACGAGAAATTGTCTACACGAAGCGTGTCTCAATTAATAATGTCCTTGCTATTCTCCATAATAGATCTGAACTGTGACCCAGCAGCAGAACAGAGCATACATCGTCTATCCAACCGCAAAGCTTTCCAACCGAATCTCCACTGGAAGTGTTCCAAGTTCCCGGATAAACCCGATGAATTCTTCGGTGGCAAGGTAAATTTTTAACTGGACCCTCCACCTCCGGTCGTCGCCGTATCCGCTGGAAGTGGAATTGAATTTTTCGTATGCAGGTAGCTGCTATATACCAGCACCAGGTACGAAAGCTCGACTTACGTCGCTCTAGAATTCGCTATGGCATCTCCATTGCCATTTTCGATTTCCTAACGAAATTTCTCTTGAACCCAAAAGTTCATAGAATTTTATGCTCAGACATAACTTCAACGAGTCAAAGTTTAAACTTTCTTGCTCACTCTGTTTTACTCTCTCTCTCTGACAGAGGCTCCAGGGATGGAGTCAATCGTCTGAAATTCACTTCACGAGCCCCTTGCACCTCATATCTAATCATCTTTTCGTGAATTCACGTCACGCGCGTTTTCACCTCTCCCACATCTCGAGCTGGAACTCGCAACCAGTAGAATTCAAAGACTGAATGAGACTTTCCAACTCTCATATATATACCACTACCGCTATTAGGTGTATATATATAATTCGTTTTGGTTGACTTTGGTCGCACAGTAGTCGACGACGTACGTACGTACACGACTCTAAGAGAGTCGTAGATAAGGATCGAGTTGATAAAGGGCTCGCGAAGCTGGTGGTGGGTGATCTTTGCGTTGCTCCTCTGAGAATGAATTCGGTGAACGTTCTACCTCCTCGCCGAGAAAGATGGTAACGCTCGCGGGGTTGGTTCGTTCCTTGGCACGTGATGAAGGGAGCATCGCGGAGAAAATGCGGCGTGAAGTTGGCTGCAAAGTCGTCGAAACTCGCGTTAGTCAAGGAACGTAAAGCAGTCTGACTTATAGAGGCGATGGTTTGAGGCAGAAGAAGAAGAGACGAAGTAAGGCTGCCTATTCAACCCTCCTCCGGTGGTTCCTTATATATATATCTCATTCTCCTGGTTTTTCCTCTTCACCTTTTCAACCCCCACATTCTTCCATCCAGATTGAGCCCGGTTACCATCCTCCGACGTGCTCCTTTGCTGTGTGTTGGTCTGTGTCTGTTCTCGACGTGTGGAACGGTTGTTCGTCTTTTCGAAAACTCGAACGTGAATGGCGACGTTACGCCTGGCTCGTACGTATTAACAAGTATAGAGTCAATGATGGCGAGGGAACGAGTGAGAGAATAAGTGGAAAACGTATGTTCCGTCCCTATCTCTGGCAGCCTCGATTCCAGACTGCCTGCACACGTCCATCCCGCGGAAATTTGATCACCGAGAATTCGCCGGAGTTCTGTACCCTCCTCTCGTTCACTATATCTCGGCCGAAATCCTGCAAGAGATAGAGGAGCGGGTCAACTGCAAACAATGGCATGACATTCGCAAACTGGCACACACATGGGATGCTGTGCGGCGGAGTGATGAAGTACATAGGAGAGGTTGAATTCTCTGTGACGTCGGGTCCCTCGAAAATCGTGAAAAGTGAAGTGATAGAAAAACACTAAAAAAAAAAAAAAAAAGCTTCGAGTGATGTAGGACTCGTACTATATGTAGTACTCAAGGTAGCGAAAAATAAAATAATATACTTGATACAAAAGACGCGATGAGAAGACGAGACGAAGGTAGATCCGTCGTGTCAATTAACGCGAGGCTTATCGGCTTATCCTTTCGTGTTCTTTCTCATACCTTTCTGTCTTGGTTTTTTTTCTCCTTCTATTATTGTATATCACTCCGCTGAGTTGAAAAATCTTTTTCATCGAAGACCGAGCGACGATCGTCAGGAGCGAATGTTCAATGAAACAGAAATAAATTTAGTCCTCGGATTCGATCAAATTCTCCAGTCTCTGGTAGTAGATTCGCCAGCAGGGAAAACAAAACTAGAAACTCTCTCTCACTAATTCTTGCGAGTGAGAGAAAATCGGGCGAACAGCCAGGTACAATTAGGTTCATACCCCTGGGCACCATTCCTCTTATTCTCCCGGTGCTGGTTCCGCGTTCGTCGTTCGGTTGGCCGTCTGCTTCCCGTCCCGTAGTTCCGTTTCCCGCGTACCCCTTACTCTTACCCTCTTTCTCTTACCCTCGTCGCTCCGACGAGAAAGTCCAAAGTCCTCCCCACAGATTGAACACTTTTCGTCCGAAAAAGCAAGGAAAAAAGTAGCACGACCGCGCGCACTCGCTCGAGCGATTTATCCCCGGGGCATGCCGTGCTGCTGCTGCTGCTGCTACCAGTGCACCGTCGGCCACTGCCACCTACCCTTCTCCCTACACCCTTCGACCAACTGCCTAGCCATCGCTAGCACCAGCAGCAGTAGAAACCCCTTACAGCCTGCTGTATCCCCCCTCCCATGCGTCTCCTCGTCATTCCCTACTGCCGCTTGGTCTTTTCACGTTTCCAACATGCGACTACTGCTGTACCTCGCTCCAGTACCTTCCAGCATCCCCGCACTTCCACGGTTATCCCAACCTCGGCGTATAATTGCGGCGAATGAAATTCGTGTCTCGCGGCTACGCAGAACGTCGCGATGCTCACTTCCCGTCTGATCTGTCTGTCGGTTTGTCCCTTTCCTTCTTTCCATCATCCAGTCGCTTCAAAATGGAAATGAAGAGGGGATACGATTGTACCTAAAGTTTATAACTATAACGATATAGAAATGTCGTATTGCTCAATGCAGGACACTCTAAAACAAAAAAAAGAGATATAACGGCTTGTCGTAAAAGTGCATCGTAATTTTTCGTTTTTTTTTCTTTTTTTTTCATCGTTGGTTAGTGAGTAGCGAATGGGAGTGTGAGTACAAAATGTGGCGAGGGAGTGCGTAGTGCGGCGAGCGTGACGGTTTTTCGGGCATACTCAAAAATTGATGACTCCCGTCCGGTCGTTTCGCACGGTTCCTTTCTCTTCTTTATTAATCGGGAGAACCTCACGCTCGCTCAGCTATCGAGTCAACGCTTGGCTTACGCTCTGAATAATTTGGATTGTTTTTACGTGCTATGAAGAGCCATGCGCTTGGTCGGGTATCGCAGTCTCGTCCATTAACGAATCGGTTTTTATCGAAAGCTGCTGGTAGTGATACTGAAATTTCATAAACGATAGAATAACTACCATGTTATTCAATATCGAGATTGCAACAGATCAATAATCGTTACTATAATTTTTAGTAAACATACATACATTTATTTACTTTAACTCCAGCTTTGCAAAAAGATAGGAATTACACGACTATATATGCGATGGTACATTTCTGTATGCGATTTCGTATTTTATGAACTCCATCAGGCTTTGCATGTGGAATTCCATTCGTATCGATTGTTTGGAATATGTATCAAGCGTTATACTCCAAAACGTATGAAGTCAAATAAATTCCATAAAAAGTAAAGTAGCCCAATTGAATAAAAAATGGTCACAATGACGAGGGAGGACTTGGAAACATTTGTATACTATTTTATTCATGCAAAAAAAGTATCCAAAAGTATCTAATCTTGGGAATCTTAACGAGTGATTGTTTTTACTCCTAGAATTCGGTTGTAATTACGGTGAATCAAATTTCGTTCTCAGCTCGCTCATCTAGCGGAATAACCAGCGAGAATTTGCTGTCCCTTTGTCCACAGGCAACACAGAATCCAGCCGTTACCACCTGCAACCCTTCGTGAGAATAAAACGTCGGTTACGGTCAGCATGCAGCAGCAGGACCAGCAGCAGTTGAGGATTAACGCGTCCTGTCCAACATACACGTGTTCGGTATTAATCAAGACCAACAGCAGCAGCCGTCCAGTTTTTCTCTGGAAATATTCGTTTTTGTCTCTTTTTTAAAAAGCTCTTTCTCTATGTATTACATTTACTCTTTTCCTCCCGTGCGTCAAACACTTCGTTATGAATATACTGCAGCACAGGTGCAGCTTGATGATTCAACAGTCAAAATGAATTGAAAGAAATTTGAGTATCGGAATTCCATGCATTCAATCGGTGGCAGCTGACTTTTTTGATTGAATTGAGATTTTACAACGGGAAACCTGCTAAAACGAAGAATTCACATACACTGTTTTTTGCATCTGTTTTTCTTTACATTCAACGATTTGTGAGGTAAACAAGCCTCTGGCCGACTGTAACCGTGGTTCAGAGCTAGAGATGGAAAAGGTCAGCAGACAAAGAGGGACATGGATATAGGAAAACCGCACGTAAACGTGGGTTCAAGTGTTTTTTGCGTTCAAGTGGACAAAAGAGACGAGAGAGGATCGTTGAGTATGTTTGTCTCTGTCTCTATCTCTTCGTTTCTCATTGCCCAACATAGCAGAAGGGTTCGATTCGCCTAACAAGGGATAACATCGTTAGTACCGGTTACTCTCTGCTTTCTACTCTACTGCCATTGCTTGGCTTGTGTGTTTTACAAGTTAGGAATTAGGTTGATTAGTAGCTCGAACGAGCGAATGAACGAACGAACGATAGAGACGGAGAGAGTTGGAAAGCTTCGAAGCCTCGAACCTCGAAACATAGCGAGTAAGTAGTTGTAGGTGCCGTGGTGGAGGTTAGCGTTCAACGTTCTCGTGCAACTGATGCTGGCACAGTGTGAAGCTGGCACACAGGGTAGTGGTAGCGCACTTAAACGGTGTGGCTCGTGCCACCAACTAACCCTCCTCTCACTCTCTTTCTAACCTTCGACTTTCGACGTTTTCCCTTTGTTTTACTGTTTCCGCTCTTCCGTAAGTAACTTGATGATTTTGCACGAAGCCCTCGGAATGGTTCTATACACGGAGAGAAATTTACAATAAAAATGATGTCAAAATCCGGTAAAAAGTACTCTACAATCCGGTTAATCGGGGATAAGATGTCTATTTGGTAAAAAATGATGTATATGACAGCAAAAAGTAAGGTTAAGACATAAAAAATCACTGAAGAGCGCTGTACATTTTCTGCCCTGTTCTATCTTTGTTGTTTGTCAGTACAGTAATTTTTGCCAGAATAGACGGTATGTCCCAGCTTTATCGAACTGGTACAGTAAATTTTAAGGATCATTTTTCTCCGTATACGTTCTCCTTCCTTTAATTTTTCATCTTTCTCTCGCTGACTCGTTGATTCGTATGTTCGTAGGTCAGTTGCGAAAAATGAATGAAAAAAGAAGAAAGGAACGGAGGGTAAGAGTACTCGGTTTATTCTCTAATTTTCCATTTCTGGCACTTGTCTTGACGTTCTGGGCTGAACCGTAAAGAGCTCCAGAGGGAGAAAAAGAGAGAAAGGAGAGAGCGAGACAAACTCATCGCGTAAGCGTGCTGACCGAGCAATCGGACGAGTAGTGGAAGGTTGGAGTGAGGAGTGCGAATCTACTTTACCGACAGGAAATTACACGTCCTACCCGACTCTAGCATCAGAAGGCAGACCTCACAAGCTCTGCGAGCCCGAGAGTTCGAGTTTCTCGGGCTCGATAACGCGCTCACCCGTTCGTTGACTCGCTCGTCGACCACTTCACTCTATCTTCCTCCTTCTCTTTCTCCTCGTACTCTCTTTCTCGTTCGCAAACTCACTCGTTATTGCCTCTCGCGCGATCGCAACTCGCAAGCTTCACGCTTCCTGTTTACGCTTGGCGCGCCGAAGAGATTCGTTAATTATCGACTTATCGACGGTTCTCGCCCTCGACGAGTGCGCAAACACAGAGAAAATATACTTCTCTCGTTTTAAATATCGACAATAAAGTGAATTCCCGCGAAAAAAAAGATAATATGTATCTCATGCATGATTTTTCAAACATTTGCAGACTCGTATCGTATTTCATTAAGGTAGTTATCGCAAGATAGCTCTTTCTTACCATTTTTTTGAAACTTTGAGCACGTATTAATTACGATCTTATCTAAACGTCTGTGAAATTTCAATAAGATTGACCATTCCAAACTCGAGATAATTGCTACTGAAATCAGAACTTTTTACATGTATCATCTATACCGAATGCTTGACAATTGCCTGTTTTGTCCAACTGTTTTTAAACGATTCTTAATATTTTCATAAAAAAACGCTAAACTGTAAACAGGCACTACCCGGACATTCTATAAAAATTTCAGAATGATCGACCATCTAGTTCTTAAGATATTG
>JABMBT010020955.1:0-14798 GCA_018906895.1 Odontocolon sp. PSUC_FEM 10030002
ATTTTTTTTTTTCAGTATAGGTACTAAGTTTAGGAGACGGCAGAATTTATAGTATTTATTAACGAATACAGGTACTATCAAATATTTAATAGAGGTAGAGGGACTATGCGAAGCACGTTATGTATGGCTGTGTGTTTATTAGTCACACTAATTACGCCTGCAAATACAATACGTTCCAATTATGTGAGCACGCACCCTGGACTATCGCACAGAGTACAGCAAGCACGCCTAGTGATCCCATACATAATTAGCACAGCGTTACTCATTACCGAATAACGTTTCGAGTTCTAAATTTTCTACTCTCTACACGTGCTCTCTGACCCTATATATCTACTTCATTATGCAGGAAAATCTGTATAATTATCTATGAACTGCACGACCTCGAATGCATTAGGAATGCTCCTTTGTTAATTTACCATTAAACACGTTCTTTACCTTGATTTACACGTTAATCAAATTATTACCACTCTGGTGATTTATAATTAACTGTAAATTGAACTACATTTTTATGAAAAGAAGAGCTTTGTTGAACGCTCGTTAAACTGAGCATGAACATTTATTTGAGTATAGAAGCAGGAATGACAAAACAAAAATTAATAAAATACCGAAAATTTTCCAATGTTGTTCTATAATTGCTGAAACGAAATTAATGTAATTATGAAAGGACTGGAGAGGGTCTACGGGTACAATTCAATCTCATTTTTTGCCTCGGATTTTCATTAATTGCTGTCTTTGTTCCGACGCACTTGAAGCCACTACGCAATTTTTCATATTAAATGTCTGCTCTAGTTATGCCAGCTTGAAAATAAATGCAATGAACTCGAGCGATTCATGGACCGCTCCAGGTACAAGCTTTTAACCCTCTTGTACGTCTACGAAAGTCATTCAACGTGGTAAAACTCACAGCATAACCGTGAAACTGCGCATCGCCACAATACGATGTTTCTCGACGTTGTAGCAATTAACCGGGCTGCAATTGCGTCGAGCATTTCCTGGATTGCCGCAAATGCAACAGCAGTAGATGCAACAACGTTACCACGGAAAGTCATCCTGTGGCTTCGTGGACTTTCTGAGCATACAACTATCAACCCTTCCCTTTACTTGATTTTATACCTTCCCTTGCTTTTCCTGTGATTATCAACACGTAATAATGCTATACTGAATGTCTGACAGTGGAACATTTACAGAGATACCAATTAATTACCCGGGAAGAACAGCAGTAATTAATGAGGTACGTGCCTCTTTGAAATTGCAGAATTGACAAAAAATATGAGCCATAATTACTAAAAGAATTAAATCTTGGACGACTAAGAGTGCATTCCTTGAATTCTTAAGCAGAATATAAAAGCAATGAGAAAGAAGATTGCTCACTATCTTTCACTGACAATGCATACAAAATTATAAGAAAAAAAAAATACAAAGAGCTTGAATCATGGTACGAGAATTCTGATCTCACTTATCGCTTCTGGAGTTCGAACCTCTTTCTCGTCGTCGTCGTCGTCGTAAGAGATAGACGATGGGGAATGAGGTACATAGTATAAAAGGAAAAGTCACGAATGAACAAGGAATCGTTGGGAAAGAGTGTAGGAGATCTATGAGAATAAAGAAAAAGAACGCTGAGAAATGAAGAAGAAGAATCGAAAAACGAAGAACCTGTGCAAAAAAAAAGTATAAAGAAGATAGAAACGTTTGAAAACGTTTGAAGAACATAATATCCGGCGTAGCCAATTATTTTTATCCGTATCTTGAGTGCTCTTAATATCTGCATTGAGTGCATACTTTTGAACTTGAGCCCATAAAATGTACTACCTCTCTGTCTGCGTTGACATTTTGCCATCTCATTACCAGGTTTGCAGAAAATTTGTCGTGACATATTACGCAGGTGAGTCAAAACGGGGATACAGTGTAATCCTATTTCCGCATTGGGCTTGGTCTATGAAGATAGTAAGATGTCGGCAAGGGAACCGAAGAGGATGAAAGGGACGAACCATGAAGCCAGTGCCAGCCTCGTTCATACATAACTAAAGTCTTCTTTATTGCTCTTCGATAATATCGTTATACAGACCGTGGTGGCAAGGGATAGAATCCGTTTCCCCTGCCCCGACCGGAAGTACGTTGAAACTCATTTCCCCGGTGGCGCGTAACGTAGCCACCGACGCCCGGTGGCGCTCATGGATAACGATCCCAGCTCCCACAACGTCGATCCTCGACGATTCTACTGGTACTATCATGGAGATATAGCTTCTACGACATAGAAGCAATTCCATGCTACCGGTCACATTTGTCTGTTGAAAAACCAAGTCAACAAGAATTTCAAACCAAACTTAACAACGTCAGTTACTACGGCCTCCGGAATGTCTTAACATAAATGGGTTTAATCCACTTTATATGTATTCTTTTTCGTATCGTTCTTTAAAACGAAGTAATGAGGTACAGTTGATTGTTGTTTTCAACAAGAGTTAATGGTACAACGAATGAAGACAGTGATGCACGAAGAGTCAAGTTTAACTGTCATTGCGAAATGTAACTGTAAAGTGTAACTGCGACTATACGAGATTACTGCCTGAACACAAAGATACTTCGCTCTCATCCTCACTCATGCGGTTCGTTCAACACATTCGAAATTTTGAGAAGTTCGTTAATAACAAACCGCATGATCACGAGGGTAGCTAAAATTATACCAGGAAGGGACTCTGAACTTCATTCAACGTGAAATTTCATCGAGTCACAAAATGAGTGCAAGAATACCGAGGACTCTGAATAAATGTATATCTGAAAGACTTCATCCGAATTAGAACGGTGCTGGTTGGCTTAATTCTTATGCGACCATCATGTCTGTTCGTTATTCTCTCTAGTCGGTGCTCTGAAGTTTGAAAATATTTGATAACGAGTATGGAGAGCGCTGATCCAACAAAGCAATAGGCTATGCTGTGTATTTTACTCTACAGCTGAGTACCAGGAGCTGAGACATACATTCAATTTAGTAGAGACTTGACGAGCTAGAAACTGACACGAATGTTCAGCTAGCATATAGTCATGAACATGGTCTGTAGACATGAAAATACCTTCGTTTACTTTGCTGTCTCGTTCGTATGCGTGTCACTAACGTTCATCACAAACTACCTAAACTCTCATCCTTCCTTCTCATCGTTCTTTACGGCTTCTAACATCTCCAGGTTCATTAACAACCGTTAGTAACCATCGAAAGACAACTTGGCTACTGTATCTAGCCCATGTATATATACTTCTGTATATACTCGGTAAACGGTACGTTAACTACGTCATTACTATGCAAGCTGTCGTTACTTCCTGGTTCTCAGACGCAAGAAACTCAGTCGAAAAAGCAGTAACGTATATACATCAAAAGACGAAGGGAGATCACACCAGTTAAAGGATACCACGTAAACCCTCATACTGCTGCTCAAAGGCCAATAGTAAGAAGTTTACTCCAGAGAACATGAAACAGCAACTCACTCTGCGAAAGTGGCACACTGGAACCTCACTTAAGTTCTAGAAACGACCTCTAAAAATGTGTACATTCATCATCACAATTTCCGAAGCATCGGCAACCTTTACACATTGTTCACATTATCACTTAGTAGCTGGTCTGAATCTGGAGCATAGCGAGAATGGAGAATTACAACTTGTACGACCCTCCAGTCTCGAATTAATGACACATTCATCTTGCCCTCTTTCGGCACATGTGTCGAGCGGCGTTTCTCAGTGCTGATGATACACGTAGTGGTAGTCGATGAATCGTGACATTAGATGAATACGTAACGATCTTAACGCGTTTGCTCATCCCTACGAAATTCCTATCTCTCAGACTTCGTCCCTTCTCTCTGTTACCGACCAGGCACAGCCCGGAAATTCCCCGGGGGTAAACTCATTTCCCTACTGGGCGTTTCTACAAACGAAGTTTAGTCACGTAACTACGTAGCGCACCCGCACCACCAGTAGCAGGGTAGGTGGGTTCCTCGTTCCTCATCTTCCATCCCTATTTTCCTCTCAACCATCTTGAATTCACCTCTGCAAGAATTGCCAGTACACGTAAAAGGCAACAAAAGCTTGTGATGAACGGTACTGTCATCACCACACCGGACATGACAAACTTCCATCATTTCTAAGATATCTCTTGGCACTTTAAGGCCAAGTGCTCCTGTACAAAGTTTACTGTTGCGTTGTTCATTCTTAGTCCGATGCACGTTTAGAAAAGTGAGAAAAAATTGTATCTGTGGTAGTGCTTGTAATGTCTCGCATCAACCCCTCCGTCGCTTTCCCAGCGATCATCGGCCAGGTACTCCGCCCGGAATGACGAACAGAGGGTGAACATCCCTCTTTCTCAGAGACTGGTACGTCTCTGTCTTATTGCCTACAGTTCGCATCTTGCATATTAAATTATTTCCACCCGATGTCTCTAGGAAAGTCTGGGATTTTCTAATAAGGTCGAAATTAGTGTAATAAACGCGAAACAAAAAGTGGAAGGTTGAGGAACGATCCTGGGAGTAATGTAAGTCTAAAGAGAGGAAGGAAATTAAGGGCACGAAGTAAGGGACAGATACAAAATGCAGAAGACGTGGAGATGAAGGAGATTCAGAGCAATGAAAGTGGAAAACGGTGAAGGGATGCAGACGGAGGAAGCTGAGGAATGAGAGGATATAGGGATGGTTCGCACGAGCACTGCTAGCTGTAACTTTTGTAATTGAGTTTAGTCGTCTTGCCTGCTGCATTGGTGCATTCTCCAATCCTCAGAACCTACATCCTACCACTATCTCTGTCTTTCTTGTTTTCAGTGACGTTACCTTGTCTTTCTCTTTCTCTTCGTCTATATTTCCTCTGTTGCTGTACCCAGAATACCCCCAAGCAACACTCTACATCCTTCTTACACCAGTATTTTCCTTCTCGCCTTTCTCCAACCGAGTAAAGGAAGCTGCGTTAGAAACACTCTTGTGTTTTATTCCTAAGGTGCACTTTCATTCTTTTTCTCACTTTGTTTTCTTATACTTTGAGGTCTCCTTCACTCGCGGCACGCTTTTGGTAACAGTGACCAGTGAACGATTCAAAGTATGTGAGTAGCTCTCTTTCCCCTCCGGTAAAGCTTTTCCGAGATTTTTAGAAAATACTGCACGTCCCTTTCGAAATCAAATAATCTGAAACGCGAGACATTTTCTTTCAATGAAACCATTTCTATGTGCTGCTCGAAGAAATAATACTATACTATCATTCTATTTAAACAACGACTCAGCCTCAGGCCAGGTGGAACTTTTTATGAACACTGCTTCGATTGTCGTCATATTTATTTTCTCAGAATTCTGTTTACATATAATTGGATGAGGTTCATGTTTTTCTAAACGTTTTTATCAATCTGTTTAGATATACTTACGCCTTGAGTATATACATGTCTATACCTATATGTACTTAACAAGTAGAGTCTTCTGCGGTGGCTAAAAACTCCGAAGGATCATCAGGGTATCTGGTTCGCTACCTCCTTGTGCCCTCTCACGGTTTCCCGCACGAAGAAGAGGGTATTACTTGCCGGAAAGATAGCTGGCTCCCTCAGGATCACATAAATCGTGGTCCGAGAGCTTCGAACGGAGAAGAGAGAGCGAAAGCATGAGCTGGAGAACGAAAGAGAGTGAGATCTAGCTAGCCAGCAGCAGTAACACAAGGAAGGGATCGAGTCTAGCGCAAGGAAAGACTCTGGGTACAGCAGGCTTTCGATATCTTTGCTAGGAATCCCTTGGCTCCCTCGTCTGATGTACATCGAGATCCCGGTGTGAACTCGACGCAAGTCTACGAGAGTTCCTTGTGGTAGTCGACCATTCCGAAGATCCTCATGGTGCGAAGTCTCTGACCGAAATTTGCAATTCCCTGACCCTTCAGTTTCTCTATTCCTTTTCGTATTCCCTTGAAACTAAAGTCCCTGGAAGTCTTGTTCGCTTTCCCGGTCTGTGAGAAATGTTAGATAGATCTGGAACAGCAACACTGGTAGTACACCAGGTTACTCGATTCAAGACGATTTCGTCGCAAAATTCTCAACGGTATCGGCGAGATATTGAGATAGAAAGTGCGGAAGGAGTGATATAGGGACAAGTGAGAAATTTGTGTATCTTTTATAGGCTGTCTGAATTTCCTAAACTCACGTGTGGTTTAGTAGTCACGGATAAAACATCTCCGACCCCTCTATATTTCTTTCCCTTTCTCTCCCTATTTCTCTACTCGCCAAGGATTTTGGATAAAAATTCATAGCTCGGCACAGACCCCTCGATATCGATATCGATGGCATTGGAATAAAACGGCCGTTTAAAGTGTCAAATGTATTCACCCCTTGTGTGAAGAAAACGAAAGGAATAAGAGGTGGTAGGTGGCACAGGCCTGAAAACGTTTATCTGATTCACTATAAAATTGCCATTGGTATCGACCCTACATCGAATGTAAAAGAGAAGAAGAAACCAACGGAAAGAATTGCTGTAGTACGCATTTCACGAAATAACGACGAGAGTGAGAAAGATCTCGATTTTTCTATAACGCAAAGCGCCACCCTTATCATTCACCCCCATTGTCCCATTAAATTCTCGTAAATCAACAAATCCGATGCTCGAAGTTGAACCCTCATAGACGCGAACACGATGTATACGATCAATCCGATAACGTGGATTTTCTTTCGCTGCCTGTGGCAAGGGCTATCCTGCATTCCTTGGCACGGTGAAAACGAATCCTTCAAAGTTTCTATTTGAAATCTTTTCTTTCTTCCTCCTCAAAGAATACTCACCATACTACGAAGATAATTCATCATTCAATTCGTTAGTAAAATTTTAGACAGTTTAAGATTTCAATCACTGTTATTTGACATAAAGTCATCAATTTGAATCGAAATTCTTGAACAAACCGTATAATAGATATACTGTAATATATTTACTTATAGTTTTACACAGATCTCATGGTGTTTTAATGCTGATGTTATGTATTCGATCGAGATAACTGTAAATGTTGTTCCTGCCTCACTTTATCCCTTTACCTCTCGTAAGTTGCATTTAACAACGATGCATATTAAACGGGCTAACGTTGGAAAGTCGTCGGTAGCTTCGAAGATCTGGAGAAGCTGGGAAATCTCGAGACCAGACCTTAACCCCCTACTGGCTGCTGTTCTGCTTTGCTGGTTCTCTGCTGCTCTAGCGCGCTCGTCCCCGCATCCGTAATTTCCAACTCTACGCGACGACGAGCCCTCTCGAACTACCGGGCAAACTCTTGCCGGGCAAGGCAAAGCCTCTGCTGCTTCCTTGCTCTCCGTTATGCCTGCTTGCCATACTTGTGAGCTAAGCTCTGTACCGACTTAAAGTTCCAACCTGACGTTATACATTCATCAAGGAGCTGAACAGCGATTAGCCGTTGTCTCTCCGCAACGTTCCTGACGATCCTCTATCTATCCCTATTCTTCTTCGCAGTGCATGCAGTGAAGATTGAAGTGAAGGAGACGAGGAGAGCTGTTGATAACCTAATCAGCTAGCCCGCTTATCTGCATAACTTACGGGGAATTTGGAACTTAAAGTAGAAGTTGAGGATAACAGAGAGATAAAGACGAGCGATGCTCGATAAACAGATACCTAACTGTTAGGATCCAAGGAACTTTTACGAATACAAGAAAATATATATATGCTCTTGATCTCATTGGCAAATAATTGACAACTGTAGTTATCATTCGATTGATATCTATGAGTGTAGAGAATAGATTTAGAATCGATAAAACAGTTCAAAAGAGTTGGGAGTTATGAAATTATAAAAACCATAAAAATAAATATCTTCATTCATCATTGGCTACATCAGGGTAAATAATCAACCCCAAGAAGATACTGAAACTGTCTCCCTTAAACGTCATAAAGCTTTATGATGTCGACTACCGGTCATGTTCTATTTTGATCCAGAGCAAGACTACAGATACACTGCTCTACTTTTTGCAGCTGGAAAAGATCCATACAGGAAAATGCGAATGAAAGATACACAGCAGCAGCCTTCCTGTGAAGAAGCTGCTCTCTCGGTGAGTGAGTTATGAGAATGATTGGAGGGGTGCAGAGGAAGAAGGAAAGTAAGGATAGCAATCCTCGGGACTCCGGGGTCAGCATTGATAACCCCTTCTCAATACTTTGCTACACTATCCAAGTACTACGTTACTGCAGTATACTTACATACCTACAGCATACATAACTATATACGTACATACTGTGACACGATACTGCTCGTATTACACGAATACTTGCAGATATATATGGCTTCTAGCTCGAACCACGTCCGGAAGGTTTCTTCCATGGTTATACTATCGCAGTACAGCTTTACGTTCTATAATATATGTGTATCTATATATATATCTACATATACCATTTTGGCAACACTTCGGTTCAGTATAGTCTTCGAGATGGCGAGGGCGAACTGAACGCTGAGAAGGCTGAGAAAAGCAAAGAGATATACGTATGCAGGCTACAACGGTGTCCCTTAACCCGTCGATAAATTCACGCGAGAAGAACGTCGTACCCGCGGGGATGCGACGGGACAAAGAGCCTCACGTACGAGACAAATCGTCACGTCGTCTTTTATGAAAATGGACGGTCCGTGTCCCTGCAGCGAAGCGTGCTAGATCCAACGAGCGAGAGAAAATACAGAAGGAAAGGGCAAGTAAAAGGGGTAAGAAGTAGAAGTGCTGAACGTATATTTCTGAGTGAGTGCGACTGCTGCCGTGAGATGGAGGCAAAGGTGGTTTCTCCTGATGCTGTTCGTCCTGCGCCAGTCAAAAGTCACCGGAAGTCGAGTCCGCTCGTAGTCGACGAGGTAAAAGCCACCAGCGAGCGTCTCCTCCCGCCCGTGTGACAGTACTAGCGGTCGTATTTCATTTGGCGTCGTTCCCGACGTCCTTTCATTGTTGGGACCACCACCGTGTCACTCTAAAGTAGTATAGAATACGAGAGAGAGGCGCGAAAGCATCATAGAACGGTCCGAGAGCTTTTCCGGCTATGCACAAGTGTCAGAACAAAGTCGTCATTCCAGACTGTCTCTTGTGGGTTCAGAAAATATCGTATTATACTCTTGTTTCACTTTAGAACCCTCTACTGTGTAACTTTCATGAATTAATTACTTCGGGGTTTTAGTTTCAACAATAAAAAAAAGTGTTAAAAATGCACTTTGTAAATTCTTACGATACGAATGCAATTGTATCGTAAATAGCAAAAAGAATTCTCATTACGCGATAATACTTGGTTATTTAAGGGCTTTCACTGATTACTAACCATGAGCTTCCAGCATCTCGCTCAGAGTACACGAGATAATAAATTTGCAACGAGACTCTCAAGAGTGTAATAACATTGAGCGTTAAGTATAAAGCACTGCTTGGAAGCTCTCTCGCAGCCAGCAGCACTATCGGGTGCTCGTCCACCCATCGATTCTAAATTATCGGTTGCACCGAGAGGGTGAAACCGCTACTCCACCCTCTTTGGCCCTCTTTTGCTTTTCCACCTCTTCGGCATCGCCAACCGGAATACAAGGGGTTGGTTGACGTTATACAAAGTGACGAGAGCTTTTCCAATCATGCATACTTACAGCTACAAGTTCTCTTCGTGCTTTTACATAAACGTTTACTATTTTACGTCGTTTACACATCCATTTCTAATATCCGAATATCACATCGATAAATGTCAGGGAAAGGTCAAAAACCAACAACTAATAAAAGTGTAGTGTTGGATATAAACACCGTATGTTTTTTTTTCTTTACTGATATCTGTTTGCTTTTATGTATTTTTTTACCTCGTGATTTGTTCTCTATGTTCTTTTTGGTTATCGATAACACATGGTAGTTCCAATGTGTTATCGGGAGTAAATAAATAAGGTCCACGTGCCAAACGATTTTTTATTTTACTACGAGATTGTTGATTGTGACTAAAACATTGTACACTGGACTTGTTTGAAGGAGAATGTAGCAACGAATAGTTCAATACCACATTTCGATAGTTTTTGACAAATTATTTTGAATTCTTCTAAGGAATAATGATTTCCTTTTATAACCTACGATAAAAAGCATTCCGCACTAAAAGGCAATAACGAGATCTTTATCACTACTTTTCTTTCAGGATGCACAAAAAGAGCTGAAGTATAGCACGAAGGTATATTGGGACCTTCATGAATCGAGAAAAATACTTTGGATTAGTGACGTTTGAGACGGTTGCCATTTCTTCGTTCAGAATACTAAAAAGTAATGGATCAATCCGAAGAATGAAGTAACTGAAAGAAATTTACGATTCTCATTCTTCTTGAAATTGATTTTGTTCAACGAAAGCTTTAAGGGACAGGAGAGCTTCGAAATTCGTAAACCATTGACCCAGTCTAGGATTCAACTTGATTAACTTCGTCGATGGGGTACGAACTAGAGGAGTACAAAATCGATAAGCTAACTCGAGACGATAGAATAGAAGCCCAACACTGCTCGTTACTGCACCTCTGTGCCATAACATAGGAGTATCCAGAAGCTGTGCTGTAGGTCGTAGTACGTGCATACAGAAGACAACCTAGAGTATATCGAGAAAGCTACCAGTAGTAGTCCGAAGACCTCGAAGTTGGCGTGACAAGGTCGAGTGGCCGGGTGTTTATAGCCCCGAGGCAGTGGATGTTTCCTTTGGGGATTACCCCTGCCTCGACGATGACGCCGACGAGGGAGGCGAGGACTCGGATGGGGAAAGCTTGGCTTTCACACGCGCCACCCCTAGGTCACTCCACAGTGCTGTTCTACCGAAAAGCCTGTAGTTGCTCCTTTATGCGCCCGTTCTAACAATTTGCATTGATTTTAAGGGGTCTCTCTTACCATCCGGAGAGTCGGAGATCCATCGGGGCTTTACAGAAGGAAAGCTCTCTTATGTAAAGTGCACCTGCGCGCTACTTCCGATCGGTAACTCGCAGTCCTCATGGCTTCACAAAGGAAATCTATCCGTCTAGTCAGACCATGTAGAAGGAAGAAAGAAAATCGTCACAGGATATAGATTATATTCGAGTAGATAAACGTCCAGGTGAAACGAGTCGTCGAAGACAATTCGGTCTTTGTCCACCCGGAGGGATGAAAAGGGAATATGTAGAAAAACTGCAAAGGAATGCAGGGATAGAGCAAGCGATGTGTATAAAGGGTAGAAGGAATGAACTGTCGTGAAGAACCGATAGATAGAGGAACTAGGAAGAGAGAAGATAAAAAAAAATTTTGTCGTGAAAAACTAACGTTATCAAGGGCTTGAGTTACTTTTTATGTTCCAATTTACGCCTCGAGCCTCAGGATGATGACTATGAAGATGAAAAAGGGTGTTCGTCAACTACTGTTCGGTACTGTGCGTCTATCTGTCTTTCTCGTTCCTCCTCTGTATTCCTACACTCTTTCGTCGATGGATATATGTGTGTATATGGTGGAAAAAGATGAAAGGGCTGCTCGAAGGCAAAAATAAATTTTAAAAATTGGTGGAACTTCGTAAAACGAAGTACTGGAAGAACTCGTCGTCATGGTGATGGTGCAGGTGCAGTCAAATGCGCAAGTCTAGGCGGTTGAAAGGATGCAGATAGAACTACCTCTTGCTCTCTGGCTGGCGCTCTTTTACTTGCGATGTAAACGTAATAACGGCAAAGTTTCGAAGTGCACGCCAAAATGAGAGAACGCAGAGCGAATGACAAAGCAGGGATGGAAGATAGAACAGGGAAAGAAAAACTGTGAGGAGAGGGAGGCAAGATAATCCAGAAATTATTGCGTCGACCTCGGACAAATTATCGAGGAGTTGGAAGTGGAAGATAGAAGCAACGACAGTTAGAACTGTGCCTTTGAGACACCGCTTCGTGGCAATGAAGGTAGGATTTAATTTTACCCAAGTCGCGAAAGACAGATAAAGAGAAAGCGATGGAATAAGAAACTGCAGGGAGTAGTGCGAAAGTTCTTTTATTATCTGCATCCCTCGTGTAACAATAAGGCTACTGAGGGAGGAAGGCATGCCAGCGACATTCTATAGGGATCTGCACTCAGTCTTTATGACGTTACTGCGAATAACTGCTATCCGTCGTAGCTCATCGTACCGAGCGTTACGTGTTATAAAAGTTTGTTGCATACGAATAGCTCTATATAATAATGCTTCTTTTCTCATACCTTCTACAGAATTTTATTGTGTTCTGAGTTTAGTTCTACAGTCTATAAAATTAAGTATAGCTAAATTAAGTCTGTTGAGAGTTGGTAATGATAAAAATTATAGTTGTCTTTGTCTTCGTCTCTTCGTCTTCACGACAAAAGAAGACTGATACGTATACTATATCGTATTTGTCTTATTTTACTTTTACGGATTTCAACATTGACTTTCAGAAATCTGTCGGTTTACATAAAAATGACGAACGAGTAATAAGAGAAATGCGTTGCGAACAAGCAAGAGCGTCAATTTTTTTTTTCACACAGGATATTTTTTTGTAAAAGTACCGGAAGAATCGGCGACGAAGTGGCGCGTCTTCGTAATCGTCGTCGACGTCGCATGGTTGAGAGAAAGCATCACCAGGGATAGCAGAAGCCAGCAGGGCTCTCGGGGAAAGTCTGATGGGATCGCCGCGACTTCGAGATTCAATATGGCTTTCCTTCAAGCTTCACTCTACTTCACACACACACACACATACTTTTTCACTGCAGCAAGGACGTATAACTCAAAGCTATAGCTCGAGCCTTTGTCTCGGATGCACGGCGACGCTTTTATCAAGGCGATATTCCGAAAACCCGGAAAGTATGAGATAAAGGAAGATAGCAAAAACGAACGAGAAAGTAGCTTGACACCCTGGATAAAATAAGCGAGCCACAGAGTATATAGGACGAGGGATAAAAGAGCGAGGATGCAAGGGTAGAAGGAACGAAACAGAAAATGAAAGACGAGTATCGACACGGATCTCGTGTTGGTTCTTTGAAAATTTCCGTTTGTCGGATTTCCACCTATCCCTCTCCATCCTTTGCCATCACTGTAGTGGACGAGCGGATGAACGGTGAAATTACAGTCGACTCGTTGGTGAACCTACCAACATCGGTTTTTCTCTTCTTTTGTACAGAAGGCTTTCTCTGTTTTCCGCCCAGGCTAAAATGACGAAAAGAGGATGAAGAAGCGACGGGAAGCGAAGCTAGGGAAAATCCAGATCAGACGTAGATCAACCAGAAAACTTTGTTGATGGATTCGGATCAGAAGGAAAAGAGGAGGAAAACTGTGGGATATAACAGTGGGAAGAGAGAGATGAAGCGATAAAGGGAGGTTGATCTGGAAATGAGACTCGACGAGGAAAAATCGGTTTCAGGTCAGCCGATGGTGAGGGGGATTATCGTGAATACAAGCGTCCACCATCGTCTCCTTTCTCATGGTGAACTCGACGATAGAACCCTGTGACCAGGAGGTCTCGATTTCCTTTATAAGATAGAAGATAGTGATGCTGCAACGGGTAAACAAAGTTAACGCGGACCAGTTGACAGACGGGAGCGACGTTAATAACGGAAAGAATGAAAAAAGGTATCTCTACAGTCTGTCTATAGAGGTGAATATTGCATAAAAAAGTACAAACAGCCCCTGCAGCAACATCAGCCTGCATATAGTGCAGCAAGAGTCTGCACTATATTTTTAGATGCGTACGTATAACAACAAGTATAAAATAAAAATAAATGAAATGCAAATAAAACATCCCGATTTAAAATGGGCAACATGAAAGAATGTACAGATACATAACTCATGTTTAATTAATAACGATTTTATTGATGCAGAATTTCATGAAATAAGTAAAAAAAAAATTAATACCGTGATATTTTAATCAATGTATTATCTATATACTACGAAATACATATCACAATAAAATTTGCTAAAAGTAAACCTGCCAACACTAAATTCTATCGAGGCTGGTTGACCTATTAGGGGTCGGTGAAAAATGTTATCGTTCAAAGGATCGGTCCAGGGCCCTATCGTGTTCCTGCCATACGGATTCCTATACCCGCTGCTGCTAACCCAGGAGTTTATGCAATTTGTACTGCGGTCGGGAGGTCAGGTTTCGCGTTGTTGACGCTGTTCGTCCTGTCAACTGCAAACGCACCCCCACATCCGAACGCGTCGAACCTCTCACTTTACTGGCTTCGTACTGGGTACATACAAACGGTGTTCTCCCTTCGTTATCGTGTTACCTGGCTAACCCCTTCCAAACTTCCTCGTTTCACTTCACCCTGTTCCGCTTCGCCAAACTATGCAGCAGGGATCCGAGAACCAACCAGATTAGGACGTTGTGTATAAACTATAATCCCATATACCTATAACAACCTATTGACCACACGATAAAATTGTCTCTCTGCTGTTGGAATGCTTGTTTGTTCTACCTGTACGGGGATGCCGAGGAGTCTATTTCATGCAGTGCAGTCGAGTACACCCAGAGGATTTTATTTCACATATTTTTCGCGATCGTGCGGTTCGCTGGGAGGAACCATGCAGCGCAATGTCATTCAATTATTATTTCATTGCTTTCAACGGATACGAATAGATACGATACTAAAGTGTAGAACCATGTTTCCTGTGCCGATAGTTTGATGTAGGATAAAATTGAGAAATATGGCCCAGCATGTTAAGGTGAAACATTGCGGCCCATTCAATCGTATTGGCGAAAAAATTTGGAACATGCCTGGAACACAGCGCTCGAAAATGTACAATTTATTTCAACGCGAATGACCAATTTGTATGTTCTACCGTTTAGTTTGAGGTGGCAAAGAGTTAAATGGGAGACTGTATGTTCTGCATATT
>JABMBT010021065.1:0-14771 GCA_018906895.1 Odontocolon sp. PSUC_FEM 10030002
ATTGGGAAAGACTTCGGTTCCTTCGACTCTGGTGATTTCCCTCGACCCGTAAAAACTCTTACTAGAGATAACAGCTTTGAATTGCCAAAATCGAATGTATTTAATTCATACGACGAAGCTTTTGGAAAATACTCTAAACTTGCGTCACTCGAGGAGACGACTGAAAAAATTCGACCAATTGTTCATCAGAGCTCGAAGCCTGTTTATCAAAGTATCGAGGAAGATGATGATAGGGACGGAGATGATAAAGCATCAGGAGAGTATCGTTCGAACTATAACGAGAATAAAACACCGAACAGTAGTTACGACGATGAGGATGAGGAAGAGAGCCGAAGAAGCGAAAGACAGGAATCCGACGACGAAGAAGACAGTCGAAAAACTGATCGACAGGAATCCGACGATGCGGCGGAGGAAAAGGATGATGATTACGAGGTGGCAACCTTTCAGAGTTATGGACCGGATTTTGAAAAAGAATTCGAAGATTCGTACAAAAAGGAACTTCCGAAAACAAGTACGAATTTTTTAAATCCAATATGAACATCTATAGTTATATAAAAAAATAACTTTGAACATTTTTTAATGCTTACTTTATAGATTACGTCCACGTAAAGGAAGTCCCAGAGATCGAAGAACCCAAGTCTAAAAAACGTCAGCGCAATAACCCGAAATCTTCACGACGCGGTACGAAACAGAAAAGCAGGCACGTGGTCCAGGATGAAAATGAAGAACCCAAAAAGTATGAGAGTTATACGACTCGTCGGTACGAGAAAGCGCCGAAATACCAGGGTGATAACGAAGGTCAAGGAACCAGAACTTCTTACAAAACAACAAAAAGTCCAGAGCCGGCTGTAGAGGAGTCATATGGATACAAAATTCCAATAGATCGAGGAGATACAAGGTACTCGAAGACTAAATCCGCAGACTCTGAGAAAGTATCGAATAAAGATCAATCGACTCCAAAAAAAACATCCAATTCTCGGGAATCAACAAATTATTCTAATAATCGTGAAACTCCGAATAAATCGAGTAGTCGAGAAACTTCAACTTATTCGAGTAACCGAGAAACTCCAAATAACCGAGAAACTCCGAATAATCGAGAAACTCCAATTTACTCGAATATTAAAGAAATTCCAAATTATTCGAGTAATCGAGAAATCCCGATTTATTCCAATACCAGACAAGTTCCAACTTTTTCAAATAATCGAGAAACCCAAAATTATTTTAACAACCGAGACAATCCGAATTACGCGAATAATCGAGAATCAACAAATTATTCAATTAAATCGCCAAGACAGCCACTTAATGTCTTGCAGTCTGCGAATCCCCATCTTTCACCTCTCCAAGTTATAGAATCATATACATTTCCACCCTTCAGCAGTGCAAAACGGTCTAAAACAAATGCAAAAGCTCGTGACTCGTACGGATCATCAACTTACGCCGTTCAAGCGCTTCTAAGTCCAGTAGACCCTGGCTATCGCTTGCCACAAGTCCACGAGGAAGGCCTCAGATACTTCTCTAACGGTCAAGTTATCGGAGACTTGGCCGGAATTTGATGATCTTAATAATTCTGAAAACTTACATATATAAAACATCTGTTGCGTTGTTGTAATGTTATTTGTTAATTGAAACTACGTTAGTGTGTTGCGTATAAAAATGCTCGAAGAATTTTCAATCAAAAAAATGTGTTGTTGTTGATATAAAATGAATAAAAATGATATAGATGATCGAAAGAAAGGAGCGTCGGAGTGTTCTGATGATTTCTAATTTTTAGTATCCATTAAAATTTACGACAGATCTGCGTTCGATGAACCTAAAATATCGAAAGTACCTTGAAGTTCATATAGAGAGTCTTTGCAGATGATTTCCTGACTTCCTGAGATAAGACTCTAATCTTCGTCCCACGCCATATAGTACGATGGTGTTGTTGTCTGGGTCGAGGAACTGATCGAAGCATCGTGTCCACGAGTGATTGCACATCGGGCGTCATCGCTCCGATCTTCATTAAACCTCACCGACAAACCTGTAATTTCGTCCACCTCGATCCTATACGCGCATTCTTTTCTCTATGGCTTTAATAGTTTTAATTAATCCTGTGATTATCCGAACGACACTGACCATTCACCAGAAATGTGATCAGAAAATCGTATATAAGACTGAGACCGATACCAGAAGAGCATCAGTTCCATCATCAATCCTACTGCAAGATGAAGACTGTTTACTTGGTAAAACGAAAAATTTCTCATTTAGTTTTACAAAAAATTCCTCGTAAAATTAAAAATTATTTTTTTTCTTCAGATAATCCTCGGTTTTGCCCTGGCATCAGCCATCAGCGCGAATTCGACGTCGGCGCAGAAGAAAAAAGAAAAACGTGGAGTTGCACTTTTTGGTCCAGCTGGTTATGATCTCTTTGGGGTAGTTCCAACATTTGGAGCGACTGCTTGGGCACCGACATCTTTTGGAAATTCTGGTTGGAACGCTCCAGGATCTTCCGACCTCGCTCTTGGTCAAATTCAGCTTCAGGCCACTCACGATGTCGCTCTTCAGGTGCTCGGACACTCCATCAATTTTTTGTCTTAATCCGAGAGGAATCATCGAACGAACACATACAAATTTGGTAATTCTTCTAACTTCACAGGCTCTGAAGGATCCTTATGCTGGGACCCCGAGCATCGCTTATCCTCCGGAAGTCCTCCGAGCTGTTCAGCAAGCCAAGGAAGCAAATCATAATGTCTTGATTGCTCAGCATAGAGTTGCAGATGCTAAACAGTCTGCTGTAATTCAACAAAAAATTGCTCTCGCCAAGGAAGCTGCAGCTAGAGAAGCTGCACTTCGGTAAATAATTTATTAATCTTCCCAACAATTTTACATACTGAGATGGATTTTCAAAGTATTTTCTTCTCTTCTTACAGATCCGAAGAAATATCCGCGCATGCTCAAGCCGAGGCGAGAGCTAGTGCAAAGCAGTTGGTTGCTCTTCAACAACGTCTGGCGACACTGAAGGACTCAGTCGCTGCTGCACAGCGAGTTGCAGCTGCGAGGGAAACTGCAGCTGCAGCTGCGATTCAGAGAAACGCTTCCGAGACCGCAGCGGAACTCAGGAAGCAAGATGTTGATAAGCAGATCAGCCAAAGTGAACAGGAAGCCATGGTACGTCATCAATTTTATGAAACAAAACCATAACACAGAAATGTAATTTATACATATTTCAATGAATATTATATGCGTATGCGTATATCTGCATTAGAATGACCCGAATATAAACACTATGAGTTATCGAAAGGCGCCGAAGTGTTAATAAATTAATGAAAATCCAAACTTGGACAGATTCAGAGTTTTTTAAGACAGCTTTGTAACGCCGCAATTAGTCAATTTAGACTTGTTCGGAGAATTATTCACACAATTCAAACTTATTTGGAGATCAATCGCCGCTAATAACACGTTTTACACATTGCAGCATGTGTACTTGACATAAAAAACCATTCTACGGAATAATTTGGAAAATTATCGACTGGTTTTTTCAAAGATTAATGCACATTTTTTGTCTGATTTATATGAATTACAGTTCATTTTGTTCGGTAAAAGTATCTTCATTAATTGACCGGCCAGATTTTTGTTATTCATTATCTATTATAAAAAATACAGATTATTGAATATTTACGGTAGATAAACAAAAGGATTTGCGATTAATCGAAATGGCGCCAAAATTGTGCAGTACTTTTAGAAAGAACTCAACGAAGAAAATACATCGTGCTGGAAACTTACGAAAACCAATCGATAATTTTGAAAAGCCAGTTGACAATTTCAATTACAATGGTTTTAATTGCAAAATAATCGACGTTAACCATAACAGGTGAAATAATGTGCATTTTCTCAATTGAGTGAAATTGAACTAAATCGGTATTCAATTATAGATTCATCTTCATGCGTTGAATATTTTCTTCCGGCTACTTTTTTTCCAGCTTCATTGGCGGAGACGAGCAATAGTTCCTGAAAAAATCATGAAGGTTGAAAAAAAAAAGAAAAACACTTCAATTATTGCCAGTAACCATAAGTAACAGGATACTCACACGAACGTTTATTTTTCCTTTTGTCAGCGCTACGGAAAAGCCAGTCTGCCCAGTTTTTGCAGAGGTTCCAAAAAGCATTGAACCAACCGGTATGCCGGAACCATTTGTCCAAATCGCACGCTTTTTTCTCGTTCGAAGATGATTATTGGGTGTAAGATGATTGGGTGTAAGATGATATTCCACTTGCTCGTTCGGAGTCTAAAAACACACTATACAATAAACGTGAGATTTTAATATCGTGTTCTTACTGATTTCTCGCGAGTTACAAAGACAAAGTATTCATATGGTTATCTCACTCTCTTTCGTGTGTTTGGTTGAATCTGGTTTTTCGAATTGTTGAATTGACGGGATTTCTTCACGTCGCTGTTTCATTTTTTTCTTTCGTGTTCCTCGTTCGAATCCGTTTTTCAATTGAAGCTCATACGACGGTCGTTGTCTTCGCTTTCGAACGTTTGACCGGAATTTTGGGCCGCAGTTGGAATACGGGAGACTCGGATTAAATTTGCAGTATTCTTCCGAATAACAGTAAGCAGCCGTGCAATCCAAAGACCATCGATCAGACCCGGTTATCGATGTCACCGAACACGTAACGATCCGCCAAAATGCTACAACAAACAGAGACTCCATTGTGATACACGAGATAGTGAGATAACTATGATGATATTATTACTCAAAGTATCTGAGAATGAAAATTACATCTGCGAACGAAAACCAAAAAATAAAGCAGCCTACGCGACAATATGTGAATCTTACCCTTCATTAAGATTGGCTTATTCTCTCTGCAACTTCTGATCCTCATGGGAAGAAGCGCCCTCATTCTTCTCTCACGTATTTTTTTTTAACTTTGTGGTATTTTTTCGATATTTGCTCTCGTAAAATTGGAACCATCTCGACCGATCCGAAATTCGAACGACATCGACGATGAATCAATGTACATTTTCCTTTTCGGAAAAGGGGGACTGTAACAAAAAGAATGATTTCCATTTCACATTTTCATGCGCTCAATTGTATGATACTTTTAAATAAACAATAATTTCATTAAGCAAATTTTATATATAAATTATATCGAACTATAATGCGTTGAGAACATCCGTTAAAAAAAAATTATAAGTTATTGAGATTCGTTCGTTTTAAACATGAAAATCGGAAATTGTCTAAATTGTACAATTCTTCCATTTATTTTTAACCTTGTAGTGGATTATCTTCATTCTCCGTGATATAACACACCTGAGAGAACCGTAAAACTTATCGCGCTAAATCAAGGAGGGTCGACCGTTTGTCACTAATCAAATCAGTGCTACATTTTCTAAACCGTTTTTACACAATTCCGTAGATTAATTATGGATAATAAATAGTTGTTTTCTATGACAGATGTGTCTTTAACATATAAAAATATTCGTAGCACTAATTTTGACAAATACTCGACTGATACATGTCAATTTCTGATGACGTGTATTTTCGTTTAGTTTCTTCCAAGTTCAATTCATAATATTGGTCCAATTACAATGAATGACCGCTCATTCTATTCGTTGACAGATACTCCGTGAATCCACCGTTTAGATTGTTGATAGTATCAATTGTTTAAAAAATTATAGCTATTTGTTTATTCACCGTTACGCGAACTTTTGGCTGTAAGTTTTTAACAATACATACTATTAATAATTTACGCGGTGGGTTCATAGAGTATTTGTGAACGGTCAAAATTAGCGGTCATTCCTTGTAATCAGACCAATGTTATGGATTGAACTTGAAAGAAGCCGGACGAAAATACATGCTGTCAAAAATTGGCATATATCAGTTGATTATTTGACAAAATTAATGCTACGAATATTTTTATACGTTAAAGACACATCTATCATTGAAAATAACTATTTATTATCCATAATTAATTTACGGAATTGTGTTTAATCGATTTAGAAAATGTAGCACTGATTTGACTACTGACAAACGGTTGATCCTCCTTAAAAAGCTGACAAGAAGACAACAAGAGCGGCAGTTGTGATAGACTCTAGGAAATGCGAGGAGTCGACTTACCTATTCATTCAATGAAGCTTGGCGTTCTTTCGCAGTTGCTGCGTTTTTTCTCGGTTTTCATTGTGTAGTCGATTGAAACCGTGCCCCACGAAACTCCCCATCGATACAACATAAAAATGAATAATCCTCCTCGTCAATGTTTCACGGTGGGTATCGCATCCGACCAACGGCACACCATCGTCACTGTTTGACAATTTGTCCATCACCTTAAATAAACTGTTAACGTCGAGGTGTGAATAATTATGTCCCACGACGTTTTGAAACGCGCACTCTATCTCTCTGAGAAGCCGAAACAAGGAGTCGCTTGGATATATTAAATCTCCTTTACTCATCAAAGAAATAAATTTGTCCCGTTCCTTGAGTTCGTTACTTCTCAGAGCCTCCAAACAATCAGCGCAACGGGTGACGCTCGTCATTTTTCGCGCAACGTATCCCGCCATATACGCTTGAGCGTATGTTCCAAAATCTTCACACCCGATAAAGTTTGTGGAATCTTCCGTTTCGAAGTCAACAGTAGTTGCGCCGTTCTCAATAATTTTGTCCAAATGCTTAACCCACTTTTCTTTGCATTCGTCTTGCACAGATACATCCTTCGCACTAACCAACGTGTACAGCACATCGACACCCGACACGTTGCTACCCCTTGGCGGTTTTACAAGCGAATACAAGCTTAAAAGCCTGAAAACTCCCGCGCACTGTGTCGCATCGGGGTGATCGTTCCCTCCGCACGCGCTCCTCACCATCCCGTTGAATCTCTGAAAGTGACGAATGAATTTAAACATTTTGGAAGAAGAAGAAAAAAACAGCGCAGAATTAAAAGCAACACACAAGCAAATTCATCAAACAAACAGTACATTGTAAATATATATACCTGATATGGGAAAATATTCATGTTTTATCGGTATCGAGTATCGTTATCTTCGTTCATAGGCCAAGGCAGACCAGTATTGTCTTATTGTAAAAACATTCGAGCATCCATGCTCAATAACAAGAACTAGTCTAAATTTGTCCAGCTGTTAATGCATTGTAAGCTTTATCGAATCTTAATTAGAAAATAATCAAATATAACAAAAAAAAAAAAGTGAGAAGATGATTAGATATGTTACGTACACTTGGTGGTTCGATGTGACAAGTTGTTTGTAAATAAATTGCTAAAAGGAAACGAATTGTTTTGTTCGTTACTATTGAAATTTAGATTTGTACGGTGACTTGGGCCTGAGTTATCCAATAATTTATTACTCATTGTTGAACAAACCTCAAGCGCATCCTGGTTTACACGAGTAGTCATCAGGAAGGTGAAATTATGGTCGTCGCGAAGAAATTTGAAAATTTCCACGACGGCTTGCAGAGAGACCTTCAAACCTGTCAGAGTCTCACGGGAAATGTATCGCACGCCACTCTGATTCGCCAACAGCTCCCAAGCCTCGAGGTACTCGAGGAAGTCGAGGATCGTCTGCAATGAGCACGGAAAAAAATTAGGGGTACAAAAAACAGAATCGGGGTACACATGATCATGCGATGGTTTACCTCCATTGGTTCGTTGTTGCTTCGAAGTGCATTGACCGGAGAGCGTGACATCATCGCCCTAATCAATTTATTGATGCGCTCGATGAAAGCGATTGTTGGGTTCGCATCGGACAATGCACAATCACCGATATTCTTTAACAATTTTAATGCTGCTAAAGTTCGGTCGGAGAATAACTGAAACAGCGAACAAAGATTATTTTATATATTCACTCTCCAAGTCACATCAAGTCAGTACCTCGAAAGCAAGAGGAATGCTCATCTTCTCGAAGTGCTTTGGTCTGACGTGATTCGGTCGAAGATACGCCACACGTACGATCGATCCCGACTCCATCTGAGCTTCCACGAGAGCGTCCCAATGAGCCACTTTCACAGTTCCGTCCGGTGTCTGCGCAAAATTTCATCGTGCACAAAGCTGTTTCACTTAACAAATTATAACAAAACTTACCAAGGTTTCCGGTCGTGACATCAAGTGGTTTCTCATAGTTTTCACGAGGTGCGGGAAATCGGAGAGGAACCACAAACGCCGGCCTCCCTCGGTGGCATTGTCGGTCGCTTCAGAGTCATCGGACTCGATATCTTCGAGCACGTCGCACGGATGTCGACAGCTGACATTACCCTCGTTAACGCCCAACGACGTCCAGACTCCGCGATTCCAGGCTGCGCCATCCGTGACGATCGCATCGACGAAGAACCCGGAGGACTCGAGTAGAATAACGCACTCCATCATCAACTTTTGCAACACGTCGCTTTTCGCGCAACCTTTGCTCAGGAAACAAGCCACGGCTTGCACCCAAGGTCCTCGAAATGGTTGATACATGAGAATCAGTGCGTGATCCCCCAATCTATTCTTTTGGTCCTCCGGTGTATGTTCCCCGAGAAAAGTGAAACCGGTGAAGCGCAAAGTTTTACGGTCCAGCGACACGCCTTCGGCAAGCTTCATTTCGTCCACCAATAGCGTACCTGCAATTTGTATTAAAAACATGGAGTAAAGTTCGACGATATTACACACGCGTGCTTACCACGAACGCTCAATATCGTTGATATTTGCCACGTCTGTCATTCGGGGGCATTTCCGAAGCTTTTTCCTTAAGACACGCAAATATCGCGTCTTGAAAGCCGTATGCACTTCCCATCTTTCTGATGTACCGAGCAAGCGTGTCGGGATGCGGCAAAGGAAGGATATCACGTTGTCTCAAATGATTATAAGCCTTCATACTCTTTATCCTCAAGAGGAGACAACTGTACACCCATTGTCTCGTGTATCGACGACCTTGAGCTTTTTTCGCACGGGAACACGCAAAGCAATTCTCGATCGCTTCCTGCTGTTCGTGAGGCAGTAACGCGATTGCTTCCTGAATCACCTCACTTTTCCTTTTCTTGCAATCCTCCAGAGCTTTGACGATGTTGCGTTTAAGTCCTTTCACCTGCAAGTATACCAATCGAACTTCGATGAATGTCGAAGCAAGGTCACAAAATCAAAAATGAGGAATTGAAAGAAGAAACACAAATGCCAATTGAAACATTTTCATCGTATTAATTATTACAATCCGGAAGCGTGCCAAAGTGATTTCAATTATAAAAATATACCTTAATTTTGTGTCTACTGGGTTTTTCGACAAAATTGTTGATATTCGGAGAATTACAAAAAGCACTAAAGACCTATCGGTGGCCGTAGTTACAGATAACAAGAAAGTGAAATCTCAAGGGTCATCATTTTTAACTCCCGATTTGTAATAAAAAAGATTGTTCAGAAGAATTTTTCGAAGTACCATAAATGGTTTTTGAAACGATTTTGTCTGCCGTACAACAGTTTTATTTACATTTCTTGCACGAATAACGTTCATGGCACACGGTTCTAACAATTTCCTAACTCGACTGCACAGAAATGAAATACGTTTCTTCTATATTTCTCCATAGATAACAAATATATTACCTGCTTTAAACCAAGCAGGCAGGTAATGTCTTTTTCAATCATTTCTTTATATTAAAAGCAATGTGGTTTAAAAAAGAGATATTTTCCTCGAAAACAGAATTCCTCTGTATTACTAAAAGTCAAGGTCGGTGCCTTGTATACATAAATTCATGTATCAAATGTACAGAAATGTTTTTACAATTTATTTTTTTAGTTTCCTCGCAATTTCGATGACTCTATATTCTATATTGTTTATTTGTAATACAACTGCATAGAAAATAATACAACTGCTGTAACAATACAACTGCTTTGTTTGTTGTACAACTGCTTAGTAAATCAACGAATATCATACGCGAAAGTAAAAACGCGTCATAGGCACTCAAAATTGTCTTACATTTTTGTGTCAGTTAGGGCTTGGAAATGAAGGACAATGATCGTCTACTGGCGTTACGGTAGCCACTACGACAAAGAGTCAAGGGATCTGATTTTTAAAGCATCGAATAACGAAGTGATGGCATTTTGTTTTCATCGCTCACCTATAATCAGTGCAAAAGTTTCAACCGGTTTGGGGTAAGAGAGAAATTTACAATCTAAATGGAAAAACGTGAGAAATCCGGTAAGACTTTTTTTCTCGAGCATGTGCTTGTTTCTTCGAAATGTTTCGTTATGAAAAAGTTTGTTCTTTTCCGATCGATACGCACGATTCGTACTTGACACTTTACGTCGTTAATCGCGAATGCTTTACAAATGTTTACAAATTTTTACAAGGCTTTACAAATTTTTCAATTTTAGATTCTAAAAAATATATTACCAAATCGCGGTCGGTACAAATTTCTACTCCACCATCCGAGAAGCGATACAATCACATTAAAAACTATGTTTCGATGAGATTTGCAGACTATTGCAGTAAGATACAAATCTTGAAACACTGAGGATACTGGGAATTTTGATTTTCATACAATAGCGATGTTAGTATGTTATTAACAAAGTAAGAAAAAAAATACAATTTTGTACATAAGTTTTGTACAAAATATTGTTGTGTAAATGTTGTTGTTGTTATTACTAAAAAATCCAAATTTTTATTTGACAATTTCAAAAATGACGAGCTCAGTATTGTGTTATAATTCGGTCGTGGGTGCGTGAAGTGATCACGTTACGATCGAGATTATAATATATTTAAATATATTTTTTGAGGATCGTTGTCAGTAAGGAGTTGGAACTCGCGAAACGGAGATACAAGTAAAATAAAGTAATTTATTGAATAACGATGAGTTGAACTTAAATAGTACAGTGGGAACTTTCTCAATAGTTACAATAATCGAATTATTATATAACCGAATCCGAGACCAACCGTTATGTATGCGTTGTCAGTTAAGACTGGTGACTATTGGTTGGTAACCGGGAGTCACCGAACTCGTGGCGTTTACAATTTTGACAGAGTTTCATAAATTTTCTATCGTGACTTCCGGCGCGCGTGCGGGAATGTTGGAAGAACATTCGAGAACTTATAACTTTTGCAATCACGGTTCGAACGTTTCAAGAACGTTCGATAAATAATGATTCTTTTCCTATTTTATTATTGGACCATTTCGTTGGGCCCTATATCGCGGCACAACAATTGTTTAAACCGAAACAATTTTTTTACATCTGACTGGTCCGGTCTGCTTTTTACCTTATTTCGTAAAGTTTCGTGTCGTTTTTTCAGCAGCTGCAATGTTCTCTTGACGTTGCAGTTCCTGGCTTTAAGCGTGACCACAGGTCGATTCGCCTTTTGCTGAAGTCGGTGCCGCAAATCTCGGCACGCGGGGCATCGATGGTAGCCGCGATTCCTCGTATATAATTCGTCAGCTTCCAAGAAGGATGAACAGTCCGGAGAGCGCCTATTCCACGATACACAGCGAAGAATAGTTGAATCAGTAAACGTAAGAAAAAAGATTCGTACAGGATATTATAAGGGTACCTGCTTCTGCAAATGAACAGAGCATTCTGGTATACACACGAGTCACGTTTTGCACATACCTTTGTTCGTCTCGATCGGTGCCACTACAAGTTTCCATTCGTTCCAATGAATGTAGAGCGTATTTCAGGTCATCGAAATTATTAATACGATCGTCCACAGAGAACTCGAAACTTTTGTCAGAGAGGAAAACCTGTAGCGTGAAAACTCTTATAATATACCTTGTTACGTGAGAGCGACTACAGTTTGTTGGACTGATTTTCAAAATCAATTACCGCTGTAACGAGATCCTTATTGACTAAGCAGCAAATCCTCGGTTCCAGCGTACCGTGCCTCAATTGCACGAACGCTATTCCGTCTTTGTTGCATAACCATGCCCAGCCCTCTCTCCACTGACTTCTCCTTAGATCGTCTTCCAACGATTTTAAAGAATAAGTTGGCTCGGACTCATTGATGTCATCTTCACTGTCATCATCGGTGTCATCATCGCTACCATCATCGTCCTCATCATCGTCATTGCCATTCCTGACGTTGCAGCCATTTTCGGTAATCTGATTACCAGTATCGAACCTACTGGGACCAGAAGGAACGAGTTGTTGCGGCTGCACAAGAAAAAACCGAACTTATCATTGAAGATGTTCAAATTACCTAATAATTATGGAAATAAAAATTCAAAGGAATTACACATATGAAAAGTTGTAATATTGTGGAAAAACTATTTGAGGAATAGAAAAAAGATATGCAGACGTATCGTAATTGAAATAACTATTTTGCTATCCGGTTCATGGATGGAAATACTTTTCTTTCTTTTGAAAATTCTCGTCACTTTAACCGTGCACCGATGAAGTTAATTGTCTTTGCAAGGATTGTCTTCTCTTCGTAAGGAGGTTTTATCTCAGAAGAGAGTAAGAATTTTGATTACATGTTCATGAGTATAAAATGTCTACTTAAGTGGCATTTGTTTACCGAAATTGTTCTATGATATGTGTGTAAAAAATTGTGCAAAAATTGCTTACACTCGCCTCACGGATAAACATCTTGCGAAGAGAATGAGACGTTGCTAAGACGTCACAAAAGGTAACATATACCAAAATACTCCTATCGATAGCAAAATGGTTCGTCAAATTCTTGTTTTTTTGCTTCTTCAATTGTTTTATTTCAAGTATTGTGCACTTACAATTTCCATTGTCTGCTCCGGTACCGGTGCCGATATCGGTTCCGTTATCGGTTCCCGTATCTGTTCGGTTTCATCGTCCATTGGAGGTCCAATGGTGTCCTCTGTGTCGATTCTTCCAGAGATCGGAACGGCACCATCTCGGAGCATGTAACGTTCTCTTTCTATACGGAAGAACGTTCCATCGGGCATTTTTTGTTGAAAATGCGTAACTATGTCTTTGCTTGCAAAGTGTAGTTGGCAAACGGAGTGTTTTTGCGTCAATGGAGACGTCGCCTTGACGGCTGTTGTCCAGACATTGGCGCAAGACGGGGCCTGGGAAATGAAAATATGTAATTTTTTTATTTTTTTCAAAAACACCATCGCTCCGTCATTAATAAGTGATCGACAAAGGTACAAATAAATCGGACAGAATATGAGGCATAAATCGGCACAGGCAGCGACGTCAATCTTGTTCGAGAGGCGATATTTATGAAAGAATTGGAAAACGGTTCCTCGAACAGAACGAGTACTAACGGGCGGAGGAATAAGACAACCAAAAAACCTGAAACAGAGTTTCGACTGGCAAACGAATCCGTAAACAATCAAACCCTCTGATGGGTTCATTTCGAGACGTATTGAATTTTCTAACACGTGAATTTAAAAAGGGTCACTTCTCATGGGTCACTGAATACTTATCAATCTGCTATCGTACTCATATTAGGGCAACATATAGGCCAACATTCCGAAATTAAAAGGTTTTCCAAAGCCATATTAAATTTAAGACCGTCAGCCGTCAAATTTAACTACACTTGGGATCCGAAATATGTATTGGATTTCGTGTCGAAGTGGCTTCCAAACCATGTGTTGTCACTCGAGAACTTTTCATTTAAGCTTGCAATCCTTTTAGCTTTGATTACGGGTTAAAGATTGCAAACTCTCGGATGAATAAATAGAAAAAATATCAGTCTACCAAGTACACGGACCGAAATTCGGGTGCCCGAGCAAATCAAGATATCTGGTCCAGGTCGAAGACCGCCTATTCTTATCATTCTGTTTTTCGAGGCAGATAAGAAAAAACAAAGCCTTTTCGTAATTCTATTGATAGTTTGTTTATTTCATTCAAAAAACGACATGGTGTGGTTTCTACGCAAACTATAGGTTGTTGGATAAAGTCAAAGTTATCTAAATATGGAGTGGATACATCTAATTTCTCGGCGTACAGTACGCGACTTGCATCCACATCAACGGCAAAAGTTAAAGGTGTTAATGTTCAATTCATAAAAAAGACTGCGGGTTGGACGAACTATTTCACAAAAAAGAGATTGGAAATTTTATTCTGGATATCAATTACATTATGAAGTAGAATAATAACGTTTATTTTGTGCTTCTCGTTTTCTATGATTATTAAAAAGAACGAAAAAAACTTCATATAATTTCGGAGTATTGACAATATACCTATCTAATTAACATTTTCAGCTGTTCTGTGTTAACAGTTCATATTCGTAACGAACTTTAAACATCTACGACTTGATCTCTTCGGAAGAGGGGTTTCATATAATGATGATAGAACATTACTTTCACGTCTGTTTGATTAAGGATATTTCTTTCGAAACTGGTTACTGTTCGATTGCATTGAAACTGAGCTAGTTTGTAGATGCAAATATACTTAATGTGTTTCAAGTTTTTTAAAAATCATTAACGGCTTAGTTTTTTAGCAATGTGTGCTGAAAGTTATCAAGTTTTATGAAGAAATTCGAGGGCACCGGTCCACGCCGATGGGATGTAGCGATTTTCTCCGCAAATTTGTGTTTAATCGGAATGAAGACTTAACAGACCCGAAGTCATACTTTTAGAAATATTGTGTTCAATTTTGAACATGATTGACGGTTTAGTCTTTGAAATTTATTGAACAAACGAAAGTAGTTTGGCGGCTGTCTCTTTCTAGCTCGGTCACGCGGTGGGCGATTCTCTCTCGCACACTGATTAACGCATAAGGTGAATTATTAAGGAGGTACGCCTTGTGACGAGGCGTTGCCGACGCCGGCGTCGACGTGCAGGGTTGCCGTACGCTCGAGCGAGGATCTTGGGCGCGAAGTCGAAACGCTGCCGATACGCGCT
>JABMBT010021176.1:0-14759 GCA_018906895.1 Odontocolon sp. PSUC_FEM 10030002
GTTAAAACCCGACTTTAAGAAGAATTCCAAAAAATTCATGAAAATTTGACCATGCTCTCAAGTAAAATTGAGAACTGGAATTAAAGTGAGTTTTTCTTGATTTCAAGTAATTTTTGTTTGATAACGCGGTCAAATTTCCGTGACCTCAAATAGAATTTTTTTGAGAGCATGGAAGAATTTTCATGACTTTTGCGAATTATTTTCAAAGACAGGTTTGTCCCTCGATTACCAAATAGTAAGGTAATTTTTACTAAAAATTCCTCTCTGTGTATATGTTTGTAAAAAAAAAAAAAGAATTCCGCAAGAACGACTATATTTATATGCAAAATCTCTTAAGTATCTTATTTTTTTTGTATTTCTTTTCTAGATATTCAATAAACTTTAGTTAAAATTAGTATAAGAATTGTATCTTCTTTTATATAAAATTTTTCATCGAGATAATCAAACCAAGTTGAAATTAGGTGGAGGGATATTATAAAAATCATAAGGAAGAGAGAAAGATCGAATGTACGATCCGCTCCCGCAATTATTCTCCTTCCACCGTTTCGTCTTCTTCCTCATCCTTTCCCCTCGGTCTCGGTGAAATATCCGCGGTTCGATGCTTCGCTACAATTATTGCTCGGCGTGCGCTGACCGACGCGCCAACCCGCTTTATTCTGGCTATCGCAATGAGTGAACGTTCTCCAGCAGCAAACTCCAGCTAGCTGAACCAACCGGCACGTAGGAGTTGCATACCGCGCTAATTCCGCACCGACGCAACGTTATTACCATGCCCCGTTCGTTCGGTTTTCTTCGTTTCGTTCACTATGTGAACCTGGAACTCGACTTGGAGTAATCGAAATTTTTACGACTGATTTCGAAAGTCCTTGAGATAAATGATAGCTAACAGCACCGAGTATATTCGTTTCTGGTATCATTTCCACCCGTTGAACAAAATATAAGCACACAAACTTACAAGTGTAGATAAGACGTTTATTCGAACCATGCAATTTTCTTATTATAAATTGAACACTATCAATTTTTGACTCCTATCCCATAAAACATTCAATTTATTATATTTTACATTTTTGCCCTTTTAGTTTCATATCAAAGTCATTGGAATTAAAGAAACTTGAGATCTTTGACTCTGATAAATAAATTTCGAAACGCTTAAAACGTTATGCTAAAGATATGAATTACTTTGTAATTGTTATTCTATTATTTGGTAATTAAGTAAGTTAAATTAAAGTTCAAATTAAATGCATCAGCGATTTGTTTTATTCATTCATATTCAGATGTAGTTCAACGAGATATTCGTATTCGAATCGCTTCGGAGTTGTTAAAGCGTATGCAGTTTGGTGAATGCCCTGTATACATATATATATGCTCGCTCATTTACTATACTTACTATACTATACTTACTATGCAATGAACCCGCGTGCCTTCGTGCGATGTTTGAAGCAAAGGCGAGGCAAACGAGTGGTACCTATAACGGATTATACGTTACGCCTCGTCATTTTTAATCGATCGAGCAAGCCCAGTGAAGAAGTGAGCAGCGATTCGGTAACTCAATATACTCGCACCTGCTTTGACTAGATCTGTGTTAAAATGAAATAAGATTATCAATTTTTTACTTACGACAATAATTAAAGTAAAACAAAGAATCGCTAAATTGCTACTGGAAATAAAAAGAAATTGTACACTTATTTATTGATATAGAGTGGAGTTATTCGGATGAAAAAAATGATTGCTCGATGTACGGAAATAAATTCCGGATCGATGGTGCGAAGGCGTGAATGCGTATAACTAGACAGTAGAAAGGCTGTATTTAGTTATGCAAACGAATATTTAATAATCCGTTGTTGGGAATTCTCATCTGGTACTGCAAAACTACATAAAGTGGATTCTAGTTTAAGCGTATCAGTCGCTGGAACTTAATTTCTTAAATTAGGCTCAGATGAGGTTTTAAATACTAAATTCAAGTACAAAATCGAAATCTGCAGTTAATTTCTGAAACATATCGGTTAATTTCTTCCTGCAAGATATCCGAATCAAAATTCTGCAGGCTTCACCACTTTTGTCTACAATTTCAGATGTTTGTCGTCTTCTCCGAAACGCCGGTAGACAGGGTAAGGTGATAATTTTCATTTCCCAGCGGCCTTGATGGACGCGATCGTAAGCGATCGGACGGCATTCCAAAGATCGCGAGCTTCACACACACCAGTGGATAAACTAATAGCTCTATAGTTATATACACTGCACACAACTGTACTATATATTCTGTAGTATAATAATCTGTTGCTTATAGTTTACCGGTGTAGAGATGTATAGAGGTGTTTGTAACGAACGGTCGGTCGGCGATGGTGCAAAGTTACCGGTTTCCCGCAATCCTTGCGGGAGTTGCCTGGGGAGTGCGTGCAATTCTGCCGCTACGGGCGAATCGTTTCTAGCGGTAGATAGAAGATATCGGTATTGGTATAAGCAGCCTCAAGAGAGACAACCGACACTTTCCAATGCTTCGGTGGAGAATCGTCGAGCCTCGAACGTTCAAAGTTCCTCGTCGCTCAATACTGCCACTTGCGATTCACCGCCCCCTTCGATAATCCAGTTTTCCCGTGTGACAGACCTCAATCCCAAGATCCGGAACGATCGATTCTATTCCGGGTACAGAGTCGTCCCGTTATCATCGTCCGTTAGTCACTTGACTCGTTTATCCCAATTTTTGTACGAAAACGAAAAATGAAAACAAACGAACGAATAAAACTTTTATTTCGATACGATGATTAAAAAATTCTTTATGTTTGTTATAAATTGGTAAGTAGGTTCGATAAGATGGGAGACATATGTTTTGCTAAGAGAGAAGGGATTAAATATGCTTGGCTTACATCATGTTTTACAACGATTATCGTGAGCGAATCGTTGATTCAGCTTAAAGCGCAATTGAATTACGCGTGGATGTTTATTTAGAGCTCTGAGTAATTCAGCATTTTTTTACATTACGTAATGGTACGCGGGAATGTGAATTTGTAATGATTACGATCGATCTCGTTTGTGTTGCAGGTCCGATTGGAGAGTATCGGAGCCGAGGACATCGTCGATGGGAATCCGAGATTGATTCTCGGTCTCATCTGGACGATTATTCTCCGTTTCCAGATCCAGGAGATCGAAATTGACGTTGACGAAGAGAACGAGAGCAGCGAGAAGAAATCGGCCAAGGACGCTCTTCTACTCTGGTGCCAAAGAAAGACCAATGGCTATCCAGAGGTCAACATACAGGACTTTACGGGTAAGAAAGCGTCTCGTTTATAAAAAAAACTTTCGTGACGAGTCGGAGATGAAAAAAGATTGTTAATTGCTTTCTCGACTTGTTTATCACGTTAAAAGGTTCCTGGCGAAGCGGTCTCGGCTTTAACGCCCTCATCCACGCCCACAGACCGGACCTTGTCACTTGGTCAGAACTCCAGCAGGGCAAGCACATCGACAATCTCAATTATGCCTTCGATGTGGCTAATTCGGAACTCGGTATTCCGCGGCTTCTCGACGCCGAAGATGTTGACACGGCGAGGCCGGATGAGAAGTCTATCATCACATACGTCGCCTCGTATTATCACACGTTTGCCAGGATGAAGAATGAAATCAAAAGTGGCAAAAGAATAGCGAATGTGAGTTAACAATATGTATCGAAAACGACGAGAATTTACGAAATAATTCCCCCACGCGAATTTTATAGGCATCTAAATTATATTTAATTCTTTTTTTTTTTTTTAATTCGTGTAAGCGAGACCGTCATTGGATATTTCCTGTTGTTACAGATTGTTGGCCAAATGATGGACGCTGACAAAATGAAGGTTCACTACGAGAAACTAACGACAAATTTGCTCGAGTGGATAAAGCTCAAGATCACAGTGTTGGAGAATCGAAACTTTCCGAATTCCTTGGAGGGCATACAGCGTGAACTTTTGGCCTTCAAGCAGTATCGTACGGTGGAGAAGCCACCGAAGTACAAGGAGCGCTCGGAAATCGAGGCACTTTACTTTCACATAAACACGCAGTTGAAGTCCTTGAATCAGCCGGCATTTATACCGCAGGAAGGGCAGCTGGTACACGACATCGAGAGAAACTGGGTGGAACTCGAACGAGCCGAGCATCGACGAGAAGTCGCTCTTCGCACGGAATTGCTTCGGCAAGAGAGACTCGAGCAATTGAACTATAAATTCGAGAAAAAGAGCGTTTTGCGAGAGGGCTATCTGAAAGAAATGATTCAAGTCCTTTCGGATCCGCGATACGGAAGTAATCTGGCACAGATCGACGCCACGGTCAAGAAACACGAAGCCATAAGCGCAGATATTCTTGCACGAGAAGAACGCTTTCACGATTTGACGAATATGTCCGAGGAACTCGTGAGAGAAAATTATCATGGATCGGAGAGAGTTCGAGCGCGTGAGCAGGAAGTTTTACAACGATGGAAAGAGCTGTTGGCTCTGCTGGATCATCACAAGACGAATCTTGCTGCGTTGTGTTCGTTGATGAGTCTCATGAGAGAAATAGATACGACATTGGCGACGATTCAAGAGTTGCAACTCAATTTCCAAAGTACCGACGTCGGACCTCATCTATTGGGTGTAGAAGATTTGCTACAGAAACACAGTTTGCAGGAACTTCAAGTCACGGCTCTGGGAGAGAGTCAGCGACGACTTGGTAGACAAGCGGCGCAGCACTTGGCTCAACCATTGAGCAAAGAAGCGCCTCTGTTGCAACAAAAACTCGAGACTCTCAACAGCGCTTATGACGAATTAGTGGAGAACAGTAAAGAACGTAAAGCTCGTCTGGAAGATGCTAGAAATTTTTTCCACTTTTTGCAAGATCACGAGGACGAGGAATCGTGGTTGGTTGAAAAACAGAGAATATGCAAGGCTGGTATATCGGCGAAGGATCTTCGAGCCGTTATATCGTTGCAACAAAAACACAAAGCGTTACAGGATGAGATGAAAGTGAGAAGGCCGAAATCCGAGCAACTTTGCAGCGCCGGAAGAAAACTCATAGCTGACAGTCACCCGTCCTCGTTGGAAATTCAGAATCGCATAGATTCCCTCCAGGAACATTGGAAAGTGCTCGAGGAACTCGCTGCTTTGCGAAAGAAACAGCTGGACGACGCGGCTGAAGCTTTTCAATATTACACGGACGCGAACGAAGCGGATTCGTGGATGAACGAAAAAATGGCGTTGGTAGCGTCACAGGATTACGGAGTCGACGAGCCGAGCGCTCAGGCTCTTCTTCAACGACACAAAGATCTCGAGGGAGAATTAAACGCGTACAAAGGAGACGTACAGTCGCTCAATATGCAAGCTGAAAAATTAATAAAAGCCGGAATTTCGACGCTGGAATTGTCAGCGGATCCAGAACCAGTCGCGGAGCTCGAGCAGGAAGAATGGAGCAAAGAAGTTCGTCTGGTGCCGCAGGACGAATGGGTGGACGAAATCGTGGAGCGTATGGAGCCGCGAACCGTCGTCGAAGAACGTCTCGTGCCACAAGTTAAGAGTCTTTATCCGTTCAGCGGTCAAGGAATGCAAATGGTGAAAGGCGAGGTAATGTTCCTTTTAAACAAAACGAATCCCGATTGGTGGAACGTGAGAAAAGCCGACGGAAGCGATGGTTTCGTACCGGCGAATTACGTACGGGAAATCGAGCCCAAAGTCATTCAGGTTCAAGTTAAGAGGCCGGAGAAAGTACGAGTTACGCAGAGAGTGAAAAAGACGAAAATGGTCAATCAAGTTATTCCCGTCAGACGCGTCAAGTCTATCAAGTCGACCGTTAAACCCGTTAAACGTAAATCAACCGTTAGCGATAGCGATAACGTTGAGAAGCGACAGAAAAAAATTAACGAAACGTATAACGAGCTTCAAGAATTCGCGTTAAAACGACACGCTCTTTTGGAGGACGCAATCAGGCTGTACGGGTTCTATCGAGAGTGCGATGATTTCGAGAAATGGATTAAAGACAAGGAGAAGATGTTGCGGGCGGATGATTCCCGGGACAACGTCGAGACAGCGAAGAGGAAATACGAAAAATTCTTGACAGATCTGTCCGCGTCGGGAAAAAGAGTCGAGGCGATAGACGCCGCGGTCGATGATTTCGTCAAACAGGGACACAGTCAATTGGACAAAGTCAAAGCCCGACAGAAACATATTCATCAACTCTGGGATCACTTGAATTGGCTCAAAGCGCAGAAAGAAAAAAGTCTCGAAGGCGCCTCCAGCGTTGAGCTTTTTAATCGAACGTGCGACGAAGCTCACGACTGGATGCTCGAGAAAATAACTCAATTGGATACGGCAGAATTGGGTCCAGATTTGAAAACCGTTCAAGCTCTGCAACGCAGACATCAGCATTTGGAACGAGAGTTGGCGCCGGTTGAAGAGAAAGTTCGAAAAGTCAATTTATTGGCGAACAGCGTTAAAAGTTCGTATCCGAATGAACACAATAATGTGAATGTCAGACAGAACGAGATTAAAGATCTGTGGAACAAAGTTCAGACGAAGGCAAAAGAACGCAGATCGCGACTAGAGGATGCCGTTGGTCAGCAAATTTTCATGAACAGCTCGAAGAGCCTGATCAACTGGGCGACGGACGCACAGGAGGCGATGAAAGCCGAAGAATCTGTGCGCGACGTAGCGACGGCCGAACAACTGAGGAAGAAACATATGGAACTCGGTGAAGATATAAAAACGAGGGAAGACGAATTCCACGAGGTCGAGGAACTCGGGGGACAACTTTTGAACCGGAATCCTGCTCTCGGCGAAGTGCGGGAACGGCTGGATAAATTGCGAGGACTGCACCAAGCGGTGACTTCGGATTGGAACGACAAGGAAGAGTGGCTTCGTCAGTGTCTCGAGTTGCAACAATTTAATCGCGAGGCCGATCAAATCGAAGCGACTACGAGTTCTCACGAGGCTTTCTTAGAATTTACGAATCTCGGTGAATCTCTCGATGACGTCGAGGCGTTGTTGAAGCAACATGAGAAATTCGAAAACACGCTAAATGCTCAAGACGATAGAATGAAAGCGTTCAGCGACACGGCTGATCGACTGATCGGACAGAATCACTACGAGAAGGATTATATAAAGGATAGAAGAAATCAAGTCGTCGCGCGACGTGCAGCGGTCAAAGAAGCCGCTCAGGGACGACGTGCGGCCTTGAAAGCCTCGGAGCATTATCAGCAATTTTCGGCGGAAGTCGACGATCTGCGTGATTGGTTAGGCGACAAGATGAAAGTCGCGTCGGACGAGAGTTACCGGGATTTGAATAATTTGGAGAGAAAATTACAAAAACACGAAGCTTTCGAGAGAGAATTGCGCGCGAATGAAGGACAACTGAGAGCCGTTAATAAAGCTGGCAAAGCTTTGATTTCGGAGGAAAATTATAGGTCCAAAGACGTCGGAAAGACGCTTGAAGATCTGAATAATCAGTGGAGTCGACTCGTTGCTTTGTCGTTGGAAAAAGGTCGACGATTGAGACAGGCTGCCTCGCAGCATGGATACAATCGTACGATGGAAGACGCACGATTGAAACTCGAAGAGATCGAGAATTCGTTGCAGAGCAAACAAGTAGGCACGGATCTTAGAAGCTGCAAGGAATTGTTGAAGAAACATCAAATTCTCGAAACGGATATGTGTCAGTGGGAACAGAAGGTCGATGATCTCGTTGCGATGGGACAAGAAATGGCTCACGAGGGACATTTCGATGCTGCCAACATTTTAGAGAGCAGCCAAGCTACACAAAGAAAGTTAGTAAAATTTTTAAACGCATGTGTAAATCGTCTGTAAATTTCAATCATCCCCAAATAAACAAACGCTTTCGTTTGTATAATCCTCGTTAACTAAACAAAATGGTTCATGACGAACTGTAACGTCATTTTTGTTGTCGAATTTCAGATTCCGTAGTTTGAAAGAACCCGCGCAGAGGAGACGCGATGCTTTGGAGGAGAGTCTGCGATTCCACAAATTCGGTTTCGAATTGGACGCCGAGTTGCAATGGATCAAGGATCACTTACCTCAGGCGTCGTCGACGATGCTTGGTCAGAATCTTCATCAGACTCAGAGCTTGCACAAGAAACACAAGAAACTCGAAGCTGAGATCGCGGGGCATCAGCCGATGATTGACAAAACTCTCGTTTCCGGACAAACTCTTATCGATCAAGTTCACCCGGAGCGAAAGAAGGTAAATTATCGCTAACACTTGCAAAACAATGCCTTGATTTATCTCAATATCAATTTCCGTGTGTGCAAATTTCATGCACTTTTATCACCCGAAATGACTCGAGACTCGAGTAAGAATATTCGATTTTTGCACAGCCGGAGCACCTGCGAGAACTGTGGGTCTGCTGAGGTAAGGTAGAGACGCATGGAAATGTTTTCGCAGATGTTTCTCTAACAATCGTTTCAGCCCTCCTCGAACCTTCGATTTATTTTTTAGCACTCTCCCGAACTTGTTTATTTATTATTTTTCAATGTTTCTTCTATGTTTTGAAATTTCCGCGCAGAAATTCTAGACGAGAACTGCGCTAACGCTGAAACACGCTTTCAATCCTCGAGTGAGCGCACGTAATTACAGAGATACATTGTCGTGTTTTAAATTATTATTTCTAATAACACAAATTTGTAAACATTATTTTAGTAAATGCTTTTATCTTGTTTCTGGCCTCAATACCACAAAAACAAAATTACATCATTCACTTCTACCAATTATTTTTTCAATCTTCAATCACATTTAGAAAATACTCCTGAAAATGTGCGATCATTGGAGGGTTATTAATTAATATACGTCGTAATATCATCATTTTTTCGCAGCAAGATGCATGTATATGTTATACGATAGCTACGCCTAAAAATATTTTCGTTGAATCAAAAAAAAATACATTTGTTTCTCGTTCTTAATTCTCGCTGCTTCGGTCTGTACAGATTCAAGAATTGTGCGATGAACTTGACGATGCGTGGAAAGATCTACAAGACAAAGCCGGCGAACGGAGTCGCGCTTTGGATCTTTCGCTGCGGGCGCAAGAATTCTTCTTCGAGGCCGGCGAAGTCGAGGGTTGGTTGAGCGAGAAGAACGATATGCTAAGTTCCACCGATTACGGCAGAGATCGCGATGCGGCAACAAAATTGCTCACGAAACACAAAGCCGTGGAACTCGAACTCGACACTTATAACGGAATTGTCACGGAAATGGGACACACGGCTACTGCGATGATAAATGCGAAACATCCCGATAGCAAAGCGATCGCGAACAAACAACAGGCGATTGCTCAACAAATGCGAGCTTTGCAGAGGCTTGCAACGACCAGACAACAACGTCTGATGGAAAGCATGTATCGTCACGAGTATTTCCTGGAAAGTCGAGAACTCGAGCAGTGGATCAAGGAACAAGAACAAGCGGCCGCGTCAGAAGATTATGGACAGGACTACGAGCATCTGTTAATTCTCCAGGCCAAATTCAACGATTTTAAACATCGCATCGAGGCCGGCTCTGAGAGATTCAACCAGTGCGAGGAATTAGCCAGAAAATTGATCGCTAACGAGAGCCCGTATATTCAGGATATCGAAAAACGACAAGAACAGCTTGGGTAAGAAAACTAATAACTTGATAGATGCATGAGAATTTCTTTTACTTTTTGGTTTACAATAGAAAGGATTATCTCTCTTTGGCTTGTAGAATTTAAAACGAAAACTTTACTTCGGGTTTTTGTAGATTTATTTTTATTTAAATTGTTACTAAAATCGTCGGTAAGATTTTTCTTGGGTTTTTGTAGATTAATATTTTATTTTATGTTATTCTATCGCTTACTTTGGTTTTATCAAACTTTTAACTATTTTTTATGAATATAAGAATGCGCAAGTGTATGAGGAAGATTATGACGAACGTAGAACGCGGCGATTGGTCGGTGTTGGCTCTGTTTAACTTGAATGTTAAATTCTGTATAGCGATGATGATGATCCTGTCATGCAAGTGCGCAAGCAGCATCAGCATATGCGGTAAGTTGGTTGTGCTATGAGCGACGACTTATTTCATCGAAATTTTGGTATCATGATCAAATTATATTGTAAACAGCATTTAATTTTAGAGCATGTTTCTGGTTGCATGAGTTTCTTCGCATGTCTTTCATTCTGTTATTTCATTAACATTTTTTGTCTCCTTCGCTTTAGAATTTATTTCCGCGGATCAAATCCAATTTTTTTACATAAATTTTATACGATCATTTTGAATTCAAAACGATTTTTTAAAATAAATTCTCAATTAGCAATTCAAAATCCTGTATCGAAATTCTGTATGAAATTCTCGTCGTGCAGAGAATCATGGCAACATCTTCTCGGACTGATTCGCCATCGCGAGCAACGATTGCAAGCAGCCGGTGAGATTCATCGTTTTCATCGTGACGTCGCCGAAGCTCTGTCGCGAATTCAAGAGAAAGATGCCGCGCTGCCCGAGGATTTAGGTCGCGATTTAAATTCAGTTCTGGCACTCATCAGACGTCACGAGGGTTTCGAGAACGATTTGGTTGCGCTTGAAGCACAACTTCAGGTTCTAGTCGAGGACGCGTCGAGACTTCAAGTTCTTTATCCGGGAAACAACGCCGCGCATATAGACCAACAACAGCAAATCGTCGTTGCGAATTGGGAAGAACTGAAAGAAAGATCGGCCCATAGGAGAGATCAACTGCAGGCCAGTTGTGATTTACAGAGATTCCTGACTCAGGTTCGCGATTTGATGAATTGGGCCGCTGGTCTTCGCGCCGCGATGTCAACGGAAGACAAAGTTCGCGATGCCGCAAGCGCGCAAATTCTCAAGGCTGAACACGAGGCGCTGAAGGGCGAGATCGAGGCGCGAGAGGATAGTTTTCGATCGGTGCTTGATCTCGGAGATGCGATGGTCCAAACGGGGCATTACGCGGCGCCCGAAGTCGAGGAAAAATGCAATCAGTTGTTGGACGAGAGACAAAAATTGCACACGGCTTGGCAGCAGAAGAAAGTTCGGTTGGATCAACTTATCGACTTGCATTTCTTCCTGCGAGACGCCAAGCAATTGGATAATTTGTCCGCGACGCAAGAAGCCGCGCTCAGTGGCGATAATTTTGGCGTTTCCGTCGAAGAAGTCGATGTCCAGGTGAAGAAACACAACGAGTTTGAAAAATTGCTCGTTACTCAGGAAGAGAAATTAACAGCGCTGCAGGAACACGGCGACAAGTTATTGGCACAGAATCACTTCGACTCACCGACGATAGCGAGACGATTCAACGAAGTGGTGCAAAAAAGGGCAAAAGTCCGAGACCTTTGCGAAGTGAGACGGAAGCGTCTGGAGGCGAGTCTGCTTCACTCTCAATTCATCAGAGACGTCGGCGAAGCGGAGTCTTGGATCGGGGAGAAACAGAAAAAACTCGAGGCCGAAGCGTCCAAGGGCGAAGTTTCGAGTCTCGAAGACAAGATAAAGAAATTGCAGAAACATCAAGCTTTTCAGGCCGAATTGGCCGCTAATCAGAGCAGAATCGAGGAAATCAAGGCCAAAGGCGAGACTCTTCTCGCGCAGAAACATCCGTCGAGTGCCGAAATCCGTCAGCAATTGGAACATTTGAACGCGACGTGGCGCAAACTATTGCTCGTGTCAGGAAATCGAGGTAGAGGCCTCGAAGAAGCGCAGGATATTCTCGAGTTCAATAATCAAGTCGAAAAAATCGAAGCGTGGATCAGGGACAAGGAGATGATGGTCCAAGCGGGAGATACCGGAAAGGATTACGAGCACTGTTTGAGTCTTCAGAGAAAACTCGATGACGTTGATAGCGACATGAGAGTCGACGACGCAAGAATAAAAACGATCAACGCGCTCGCTGACAAACTTATCAAACAGGGTCACGACGATGAATCCCGGGCGATTCAACAGAGACGCGACAACTTTAATAACAAATGGAAAGGATTGCAGGGCGCTCTGAGTGCTTATCGCGAGATTCTGGCCGGAGCTCTGGAAATTCATCTCTTTAATCGAGACATCGATGACACGAGTCAGCGAGTTATTGAAAAATCACTCGCGATGAACACGAGCGACGTTGGCAAAGATCTGCCGGGGGTCGAGCAATTGCAGAGAAAACAAGAAGCGATGGAACGAGATATGACCGCGATCGAAGGCAAACTCAAGGAACATCAGGCAGAGGCGAGGGAGCTGTCACAAAAATATCCGGAGAACGCTCCACAAATAAACGCGATTCTTCACGAGTTACAGTCGAATTGGGACGAGTTGCAACATCTCACACAGCATCGTCGAGGCGCCCTCAATCAGGCTTACACTCTTCACAAGTTCCAAGCGGATTTGCACGAAGTTGAGGTCTGGGTGGCGGATACGATCAAACGTATGAACGAGTCTGAAGCACCGACCACGATTTCCGAAGCCGAAGCACTTCTCGAACTTCATCAGGAGAGAAAAGCCGAGATCGACGGCAGACACGACGCGATAAAGGCGCTCAACGAGCACGGCAAGAAACTCATTTCGATTGATCCAGAAGTTAAAGAGAGCCTCGATTATCTGCAAAAACTTCGAATGGGTCTAGTCGAAGCGTGGGAAGATCGCCGAGAAAAACTTATGCAGGCTTATCATCTACAACAGTTCAAAGAACAGGCCGATCAGGCGGACAGTTGGCTCGCGACGAAGGAGGCGTTCCTCAACAACGATGACCTAGGCGAATCACTTTCCGGTGTCGAGACGCTCGTTCGAAAACACGTCGAATTCGAGAAAATGCTCGAATCGCAATTGGGACGAATCGGCGAGCTGGAAACGTTCGCGGGTGAAATTCTCGCGGAGAAACCGGCTGACGATAACGTGATAAAGCAAAGATTAGCGGCAGTTTGTGCTCGACGGGATAAACTGAAGAACAGCGCGTTGGCGCGAAAAAATAAGCTTGTCGAGAGTCAACAATTGCATCAATTTTTGCGTAATATTTACGAGGTCGAAGGATGGATGCATCAGAAACAACAAGTCGCTGCTGATGAGAATTATCGTGACTCGACGAATTTACAGAGCAAAATTCAAAAACATCTCGCTTTCGAGAGCGAATTGATGGCGAATAGAGGAAGAGTCGAATCGGTTATCGGCGAAGGGGAGGCACTGATCGAGGATAATCATTACGCGACGAAGGAGATCAAGGATCGTTTGAGAGAATTGGGAACCGAGTGGCGAGGTTTGATGGAGACGAGCGAGCTCAAGAAAAACCGACTGAACGACGCGTATCAAGCTCTCTTGTTCGGGCGTACGCTCGACGAATTCGAGACTTGGATGGACGAGATTGAGACTCAACTCCAATCAGAAGATCACGGAAAAGATTTGTCGAGTGTCGCTAATCTTTTGAAGAGACACACCAATCTCGAAAATGACGTTCTCGGACACAACGAAGCTTGTGAGTCCATCAAAGAAACTGCTGCGAGTTTTCAGAGAACGAAACATTTTATGTGCGACGAAATTCAAGAAAGAGCGTCCGCCACGATCAACAGATATCACAGTCTGCAAGAACCGATTCAAATTAGAAGAGACAATCTCGAGGACGCGAAATTGTTACATCAATTCGTTCGAGATGTCGAGGACGAGCTACACTGGTTATCCGAAAAAGAACATCTAGCAGCGAGCGACGATTTGGGGAATTCATTGACGACCGTTCAGCGACTACAGAAAAAACATCAAGGTTTAGAAGCGGAACTTATATCGCGAGAACCGGTAGTCGCGTCGCTGTCGAGTCGCGCAGCCTCGATGATACGAGGTGGACACTTCGCCTCGGAAAAGATCGAATCGTTGTCTCAACAATTACAGAAAAAATTGGCTCATCTGAGGGATTTGGCGAGCGTGAGAAAGTTACGACTACTCGACGCTGTGGAATCGCAGATGTTTTATGCCGAGGCTGCGGAGGCTGAGCAATGGATCAAGGAAAAACATCCGCAATTAACGTCGATCGACTATGGCAAAGACGAAGACTCCGTGCAGTCGCTGCTTAAAAAACTGGAGGGTATCGAAAGAGATCTTTCGGCGTTCGAGGCGACTGTTGAAAATCTGAAGAAATTATCAGAAGGATTGGTGAACAGACATCATTTCGATAGCAAAAATATTGCTCAGAAGCAATTGGATATTGAGCAGAGATTCGTCGAGTTGAAGAAACTGAAGGAATATAGATTAAAACGATTGCTGGAGAGTGAGCAATTTTACAAATTCATCAGGCAAGCTGACGAAGTTATCGAATGGATCAGCGATCAGACGACCGTCGCCGCGTCTGAAGACTACGGACGCGACGTCGAACACGTGGAATTGTTGATACAGATATTCGACAATTTCTTGGCCGGTCTAACGACGAGCGAGAGTAGAGTATCGTTAACGATCGAAGCTGGACAAAAACTCATTGAGGCAAACAATCCCGAAGTAAACAAAATTCGAATGAAAATCGATGAGACGAAACAGCAATGGGACGATCTGAAGGAACTGGCGCATGCCAGACAGGAAGCTCTAGCCGGTGCGAAACAGGTTCACATGTTCGACAGAACTGCCGACGAGACAATATCGTGGATTCAGGAGAAGGAAGCCAGCTTGAGTTCCGATGGTTACGGACACGATTTGGAAACTATTCAGGCTTTGGTCCGAAAGCATCAAGGATTCGAAACTGATCTGGCGGCAGTCAAAGAACAGGTAATCGATGATTTCTCTGAATAAATGGTTTATTTGAACTTTTATTAATAAAGAAAAAATAAAGTTTCACAGATAATTTG
>JABMBT010021287.1:0-14699 GCA_018906895.1 Odontocolon sp. PSUC_FEM 10030002
CTCCCCCCCTCCCCCCCCTTCACCACCCCCTAAGCATCTAGATCCATCTCCCTCGCTCTCTCTCTCTCTCTTCATCACTCCACTACTGTACTCTGTCATCACCACCTCCATCATTTCCACCTTCAAGTTTGCTCGGTTGTTTTCTCACGGCTTCAAGATTCTGGCAAGATTTTGGCTCAGCTCGCGCACCCTTAATCTGCGCCATCTGATTCTAGTGGGGTAGGAGGTTGGCTCACCACCATCCACGTTCTCTGTTCCTGTCACTACCAAAACTCAAACACGAAACCCTTTAAGTGAAATCTCTTATTCCGATATAACGTTTCGTGTATCTCGCTCTTCTCATCTGACTCTCTCGCCTCGATATCCTTGCCGTTTTCGCTGCTGATTAACCCTGTCAGGCCCAGAGGAGTCGTGATATTAATTTCAAATCAAACGAAACGAGCCCCGGTGCTAGGGGCTTTAGAGGGAAGGAAAAGGCTCTCGCTTAACGTTGACTCGAAAATACCGTTTTCTCCCGAGTATTTCAATGAGCCGAGAACTCTGATCGAGAGAATTATTTAAGGAAATGCTTACGTTTATGAGGAACATTATTGGTAGCATTAACAATGCTTCTATTTATTTCCTATTTGTGCATCGACTATTTTTTATTTATTCTTTTCATTGATAACATAAAGTTCACGTTGAAGTTGAAGTTGTAAAAGGCAAAGACTGGCGTATATTATTCGTGCTTAGGCCTAATTTTCTTCATTCTCTGCATTGTTTCTTCTTCAGAGAATGTTACGGCGGAAGCTCGAACGAGCACGGAACCGACGGACGACAGTCCAGCGCATTCGCAGTCCCAACAGCAGCAACAACAACAACAATCGTCGCAGCAACAATCGTCGCAGCAATCGTCACACCAACAACAACAGGCACAACAGTATCGAGAGTCGCAGGTACCACGTACACCGCAGCAGCCGTCGACACCCGACGCGATAAAGCCTGGCTGGGGTTACGGTCTCGATCTCATCGGTGGTCAGGCATCAGCGTTCTGGCAAAACTACCAAGGTAAACAGCAGTTATTCCCTATAAAATCAAAAGATTAACGGTGTGATGCAATTCCAAATGCCGTGACATTCTACTCAGAAACATTATGAACTTTAACTGTTTTTATACGCGTCCCATTATTTCTGTGTAATATTTATTTTTGTTTATTTCATTAATTATTGTTAATGAAAAACACACAGAAATTCAAGTCAATTTTACAGATAAACATTATCGTACAGTAAACGCAAAATTTACCGAATGTTTTGCTCGGTATTCGATACGTGATGATTTTTTTACTGCCAGAATTATTTTTGAATAATGGCCAATTTTTTGTACCAATTTATTATAAATGTCTCAGTGTTTCACATTGTCCCATGGTTGGCACGATAACGATGTATTTTTGAAAATATAACTCTCGCCATCGAGAAGTCGTGCGAAAGGAAAAACGAGAAAAGAGTTGATGCGGAGAATAGAGAAAACGAAGCAGAGCCTTAGCGCCGAAACACGTTGTTACACACGATAATCGCATTTGCGTATCAGGCTCCAGTCAATTTTTCTGACCTCCCGGGCGAATCGACTGATCCCTCCGATTATCATGAAAATCTGTTCTACGTACGAGCGTTATCTCTCGTGCCCATTGTACGGGAATGTTCTACGTACCAACGACGTTACCGCGATCGTACATGTATACAGGATTTACACTCATTGTACTCTACTTCGCGAGGACTCCCTCTCCTCGTTTCTCTTCCTCTTTCCATAACCTCGTGGACAAGGGGGTTATCGCAAAAATAAATTATTCGAAAGATTTCGAGCGAGAGCAATCACGCCGCGCGGCAATAACAACCCTATGAAGGTTCGGTCGTGTATGTATATATAGTACACGGTAGTAGGGGGTGGCAAGGGATTGGTGAATACGAAAGGCGGGGGGGTACCCCGATCCGGGTGGAGGTGGGGGATGAGAAGGACGAGAAGGTGCGGGGCTGCTTGCTGATGCTGACGAGGAAACACGTATTTGAATAGGGTCTCTCTCTCTCCCGTTCGCTCTCGCGCAAGTGAGCGAAGCCACCCGGGCGTCATGATGCGGAATCCATTTGCAATAAACAACGGAGATTTAGACGAGGGCGGCCGAGGGGGAGGGAGAGGGGTAGGGTATAGTGCTACGGATAGGATACCTCGTCGCTACAGCCGCCACGACCGATCCTGCTGACGTACAAGAGTGGGAGGAGGGAGGGAAAGTCGTCTGAGGTAGGTACTTACGCCACCGAGGGGACCTCGGGGCTTCTGCTTCTGCCTTTGCTGTTGCTGCTGTGTCTTCGAGTCATGCATTCTATACGAGCAGTGGCTCTCGAAGATATGCAGAACTCGGGGCATCAAGAACAATCCTCTCGAGCCACTCACAGTAGAATCTCAGTAAGTTTAGTTCTACGTTCCTGTGGAAAATACCTGGATTGCTACTGCGGAAAGTCTCCCCCTTGAATTCGCCAAGGGGTTTGTATAATATCGTCAGGTGGTAAATAAGGGTTGTATATGACAATACGCTTGTTTGTATTCTTCCGTCAACCCTCTTGGTGATTGGAATGGTTTTCGTGAAAAAATGATTCGATGAGAAGGGACGATGAAACGTTACAACAGGGATGAGATGAGAACAAGGATGAGAACCACCGCTTGTAATGCAGAGTTTATGCACATCTCTGGCAAGTAAGGATGGAGCCGTAATTTCCCCGGCGGCCAACGCGCGCGGCTCTCGGTGGCGTTACCTACCTGTCTTCCCTCTTCGCTCTATCCCACTCACTTGTGCTGTTCCTCATCTCCTCTTCACCTTCATCGCCGTCTTCGTTGTCGTCGTCTTTGCTCGTTCTCTCGCTCTCCCGCAATTCCTTCCAGCTCGCTCGGGTCCACCACACCACGACGTAGAAGCACTCCGACACACTTTAATATTCAGACTATATGCAATAATTTCTCAGCAAGCATATAACCTCTGCCTTGAATCCCTCCTCCCCCTCCTTCGTCCTTTTCCGTTCATCCCCACCAACCCCTGCTCCTGTCGGTTGTCTCGCTGGATCTCACACACGCAAAGTCAAATCTTCGCACAAACGCCGAGGAACTCGTGTATAGATACAGGATAATAAACGAACGATATGTATAGCATATATATGTACACCTTAACACGTATCGCGTATCTACCGGCGCGCAAAGCTTTAGCCTCAAGTTTGTGCGGACCGAACTCTCTCGTCGCAACCGCAATCACTCTAAATCGCCGGGCGGCCCGCTTAATATTTGATGGGCGGAGTCTCTGGAAATTCTTCGTGAATTGAAATGATTGCGGTTGCTTGCCCTTGTGCGCCAAGGTGTCGGAAGAGGGATGACTTTTTTTTTGTAGGCCTTCTCGCTCTTTCACATTTCATCTTCCCAGTCTCGTGCACTCATCAGTCGACTCAACCATTAGCCATTGGCTTGAAAATGTTTTATATATTATTGACCACGTTATGTATCCCGATTCAACAATATTATTCATTTTTCTAGTATTAATCTATCTTCAGCTCGGTTCGAGTGCACACGCTTCGCACCTTCACGCTTTATCGACTCGATAGACAGATAGGTAGCCTCGATTAACTACACGTAGGCGTTTAGACACACAAAAGGGGGTGGGAGTGGAACACAGCTCCAAGAATAGGTTTGCGTACGCTTGGTACACGGATGAACACACGTGCGTATACGAGACACGCTTGTTTTATTTCACGCAAAAGACAATAACCTCGCAAGAGTGATAAAGCGTGAAACGCAACATGCGTACACTAGAACCGAGAATATAAACGCCGAGCAGCCGAACGCTGGCATCTATAGTATATATATCTATATATATGGATGTAGATATATGTATATAAATCGCGTTGTCTATCTAGGGGTTAAAAAAGCTCGCGTTCCTCGATGCCGGATGCGCGCGGAATTGTGGCTGCACGATGCGGTTTTCCGGCGAAATAATGAAAAGCTTTCGTAGCTTGTAACAGAGAAAAAAAAAGAAAGGTAGAAATGTGAGGGGTGCGAACATATAGAATTCAGCGAAGTAACAGACGTAGCGACCGGAAATATTGGGGTTGTAGGGCGCGGGCTTGACTATCACGACTACCACGAAGCACGAATGATTACGAGGTGCGATTTCGTCGGCCAATTTTTTCGCCTCTCCAACCCTCACGCTTGCCTCTTCTCCTATACAATGCACTGTTCTTTTTTTCCCCCTTTCTTTATTCGCCTTGGTAACCGGAGTGTGAGCGTAAGACACGCACAATCACCGGCAATCCGCGTAACCCTCTAACAAGTATAACCGCGGCACCCCGTCCGGAGTAAGGGAAGGGGATTTACTGCTCGTAGAGAAACGTAAACGAAAGAGTAGATGAGTGGAAGAAGAAAAGAGAAAAAACGTAATAATATTGCGGAGACGGTACAGGATTATCATATAAAAACAAATGTTCCACAGGGTGAAGCAAAAGCGAATCGAGGCAAGATTTGCTATTGGAATTGAGCCGGTGTGCGTCACGTGAGCGAAAGCTGATCATATCTCGTTTCTGAGAAGGACAGGGGCAAAATTTTAAATAAAATTTGGGGAAAGCTTTTTCTTGTTTTTTTCCCGCAGTGTGAGAGGAAGAAAGAAATGAAAGTCTCGGAGTTCCGGAGTAACGATCACAGCGATGGTCCTGTTTTTATTTACCAGAGTGTCGAGGGACTTAAAATTAAAAACGAAAAGCCAAGACGACGTTCAGAGCTTGAGCTTCATCCTCTCAGCTCATTCTTTTTTTTCCTCCGGTTCTTCCTGGCCAGCGTGTACCATCGAAAAGATGTATTATTAAGGGGATCTCGCATCTGTCGTCTTATTTTCATAAAATGTCGATTTCGTCAAGTAACGACTCCGAGCACGTAAATAAAATAACAACGTCAAAAAGTTTTAAAAATTTTACATTTTTGCTTTTTATTATATCTATTTTTCTTTTTTCCGATTGTTGCTGATGTTTTTCAGCAGGAACTCAACCCTCTTATTTATAGATTACATTCATCGTTCCCCTTTGTGTGCATTCGATTCCGTACGAGTTAACTTGATGCAGAATAAGACGACCCTACCGAGTTGCGACTCGGATAAATTCTGCTCAATGCGTTCCGAAGTGAACGCAAAAGATTACGCGATCGTTGGTACTCAAAAATAAAAGACGGTAGGAATTACGTGTATCTATAACGTTGCGTATTCTCACCCCCTGAAGACGCAACCTCGCTGAGAACTTAAGGATGGGTGGGGAAGCATGGAATACCGAAATAAACGGGGTGCCGGCGCTCTCTGGTTCGTTGAGGGTTTTAAGCGGTAGAGCAGATCGAAGGACGAGACGACGCACGACGAGAGCGGATTGCCGCCTGCGGAAATTTGAAATTATAAGAGGAGTGAGTCGAAAAGTCGAATCGAAAAGGAGATGACACGAGAGGACGAGAACGACAAGGCAAAAGAGCAAGAGAGGATTCTTCTTTAGCTTTTTGTGTCTCCGCGCTCACTCGCCCACTTTTGTGCTCGTCTCTTCTCTCGATTCATACAATTTCACGGTTCGCTTGACGCACTCTCGAGAACCATATCCAACCAGCTAACAGTACAGCGAAAAGCGTGCTAGAGATCGTGCACGCGCCCGACGAGCCACTCTGCTTTACATAAAGATCAGAGCATTAAAAACGCAACGCTATACGAAATCAACCCTCTGAATTCTCAGCGCGTCTTGACACCCCCTCCTCTACCCCCGCGATCTCGAGAAGCAGCGTCTTGACTCTCACACCCTTCTCCCTCCCAATTCCTTTTTTTTCGTTACATCGTCCTTCGCGTCTGTAGGGTCAAAGGGAAATTAACCATTGACTACCAGATCAATCGATTAGACAGAGAAATATAGCTAAATCCGGGAATAATAATGAAGCGATCAAAAATTCTTCGTACATTGTGTATCGAGAAAATCTAACGAGAAAGGGATTTACGATAATGTGTTAAAGATCTGTAGGATAAGATAGTCCGTAGAGAGATTCTGTACGCTTCGTGATATCGCATAAGCGATCTTTGATTATCGAACGGTCCAGCAACGAAGCTGCGGTAAAGCATGGAGTACCCGAACGAGCACCGTTGTTGGTTGTTCCGATATATTGTGTTGACTGTACTATAGCGTAGAGTGCGTTGAAATCGCAACGGGAGGAGAGTATCGATCGGAAATCGAAGAAGCACAAGCGCCGGGAAGACAATGCGTGCATTTTTCCCTGCATTGCCAGAGGAAAGAGGGAGTCGAAGAAGAAACGAGAGACCTTGGGTAGGCAGCAAAAGTTGCAGAAGCAGCCCCGTGTTCACCAGCAGCATCCAGAGGTCCGGTTCTTTTCCTTACTCTCTCTCTCTCTCTCTCTCTCTTTATTATTACGTTTTTTTCAATTCCTTCGCTCTCTTCATCTTCTCTTTCGTATCCTTCTTCATCTCTTTCTACGAAGTAAACTGATCCCCTTCCTCTTCTCTACTCTTCCTCGTGCTGTTGGCTGGCTGGCATTGTGTCGGAGTTAATTACGTGCGGATAAATGCAGAGTCATAGCACGCGGAGGAGGGCCCCTGTTTCCCTTTCAGGGCCTGCGCGAGTTCTGGGCCCCAGAGTCCAAGAGAGGAAAGGAATAGAATGAAATAAATAAAAAATAACTAAAAAAAAATGACAGGGAAATAAGAAAGAAAAAAAAAAGAAGAAAAAGAAAACGTACGGACGAACTGAGCTCCTACCGATACGGACACAATGCCAACCGTTTAGGTTCGACAGTCTCGCTCGAACCAGTCTGAAATTGTTTTCATTGTTCGCACGATTTGTCAGGGTGTAAGACGGTAGCAAAACTGTTAGCGGTCGATCCTTCTCGGTGTCCTCGACGTTCGCCATCTTTCTTGTACTCACCCTGACCAGCTTAGTCCTATCTGATTCTGATTCTCTGCATCCCTCATGACTCACTACACTGTACTATATATGGCGTTTCTGTTCAGATATCGTCTTTTGCTACTTGGTAACTTCTGAATACTCATTCTCGTTGTATTAGCAAGGAGCTGTTCGATTTTTGCGGAAACCCCCCTTTCTTTTTATTTTGCAAAAGTGAAGAGGACACCTGCTTTCGGGTGTCGAATAAAGAAACCCGATGGTCGATCGAGAGCTCGATTTGTTCCGCGAACGAACTGATCAAGAAACAACTGCGTGCATTGTCGTTTCTTGGTTCTTTCGTTTACAATGACGCGGCCAATATATTTTTGAGAAAAGCGATTCGTTTCATTTGAAAAAGAGATTCCTTAATGATGATCGAAGCAGTTCACACATCGTTAAATGTAGCTGAAAGACGACTGGGACGATTAATCGGACGCGCTCGGTCAGATTTGTGGCTCAAGTAACTCCCGAAAGCTTTAAAGGGGACTTTGTCATTTAACTCAGGTTCCCTTCTCCTTCCCATCCCCTTCTTTATTCCCCTCTCCCACCGTCTGTCGACAACAAGAACGACAACGACTGTCGACACGCTGTCCCAAATTGTCTCGTATCTTGAGCAGTTAAATTGTCATTTGGATATCAAAGGGACGAAGCACCGTGAGCGCGAGGATAACGGCCCGAGAGGTAATTTAGCTCAGCGAAACGCAAACATCGGGCCTAAACACTTCTCAACCCTTTATCGTAGAGTATGTGTACGAATATTTCACTGTCTTGGCGATACAGTTTAGTAGTATTGTAGTATAACTCGTATACCGCGAAGTGACGAAACGCTCAACGCGATTCACACCCTCGGTGCCGCGAGAAACAGCCCTCAGCTATTGTTGCTCAAAGCATAATGGAATCTCGACCCTGGCGTCTAGTCCTACAGCGGTAGAAGCAACATCAGTACGTCGGGGTACGTATACGTATACGACTGGCATCACGATCGTTCTCTGAGCTGCCAGTTTAACCAACGGAGCTTTAATGGTTTCACAATTGGATTTTACCATTGCACGGTTCCGCGCGTTCTCTTTGCACGATAGAGTAGAAGGACGTAGGTGCCTCCCATCATTGTTTCACGCTTACTGATCTTATTCTCATGTAATAACACTTGTACGAAACTCCTCTAATTGGCAATATAAATATCACTGATAATAGGGATAATAAAAATGTTAATGAAAGTATCATTAAAAATTAGTCGTGAAATTGTTGTCGGCCAGTATATAATCATAAATAGTTTTATGAATATGCATCACAAAATAATGTTTTCTCGTACCAATAGCGATAGAAACTTTTTTTTTTATAATTCATTCTTATTTACCTTGATTTATATACAATTCGATGTTTAATTTAGACTGCTAAAAACTTCGTTACAAGTCATCCCTTGTATCCTCATTCCCTTTACATTAAACCAAGGGTATTTTAAACCTCGACAGATAATTTGAATAAGAGTCTACCACACAGGTATAATAATAACATGCGTAGGAATTTATATGAATGGCGCGCGGTTCAAGCGCGAGAACCGAGATTGAGCGCGAGGGTCAGCCAAGTATAATAATACAGAGTGCGGAGAGGAGGTGTTGCGGCGGCGTCGGTTGCGCAACGGTTAATTCGACGTATTATCATTAAAGGGACATTTTCCAGTTTTCACCCTAATCCTTGCGGAATTCAGTGAGCAAACCCGCGGCTGCTTGCTGTTGCTGTTCCCCGCCGGTCCATTCACGCCTGCCTTCGCCCGTTATCCCGTTTGCGCGTTCGCTCACTCGCTCATCGTCCCTTTCAACCCCCCCGTTTACCGCGAGCGCGCAAACCAAGAGGGTGGGTGCTTGCTTTTCCACTAATTACTCCTCCGTTTCATCCTTCCTCGTGCTTTCACGCGCCGTCGAGTCAAGTCCGCGTGTCCGTGAACTCCTCATTGAAGCGATACTTCACGTATTATCGACGTATAGTCGGACCTTCGTACCTATATCATTCAGGTGACACTTTTAACATGTGCGAATCACGCATTTTAATACGATGCGACAATGCGAAATGAGGAGAGAACGATCACTGTATCGATCATATTTATTGGGAATATTCCAAGTATTGGCATTGATTACAGTTATACCAAATATTCTTTGTACCGTATTCCCGATGTGATAAAATATATATATATGAGACGATACGAATTTTCATTCTTTCTCTCTTCTGTCGCAGAATCGCTGGCCCAGGAGCTGGAACAGGAAAGAAAGTCGCGGCAACATCAGGCCGCTGAGAGAGACCAGGTCAAGTCTCCTCTTCAAGGTTCGTTACTCGCTATTATTCCTACTGCTACTAGGGTAAATGGTTCGGTGATCGATCCATTGACGGAATTTCGATAATTATTTATGGCGATGCCTGCATGTGATTCTATCCGAGATGATTCATGGTCCGAACAGTGCTAAATGGCCAAGGGCTCAACCGTTTGCCCTACTAAGGTAGATGGACCGGTTACATGTGTACGAATCATTATTATTAATACGCGCAAACTTTTTAATTCAATATGTTCCGATCGTTGTGTAAGATATAATTAATTAAAATGTGTCTCAACTAAGTATGTATTTAGTTTAAATATTGTTTATTCGTTGGTTTTTGACAACAACCCTTGATAATGTATCGAATTTGAATAAATTACATATTTCTATGGAAAATTTTATTTTAATTAAGGATATTCTGTGAAAATGAATCAGGAATTATGCATTTACCTTACTCAACGAATAATGTAACTACCGAACGATTTCAGCAGCGATGCGGTGCACCGGTAGGAAAATAATAGCGTGGGAGTGATGATTAATTCGACGATTCACAAAAGGGACTTTTTCTAACGAGAGTTTCTCCAAAATTTGGTAAAACTTTGTGGAATTTCTTATGTACAGCTTTTAATTAGAAACTGCTTCGAATCGTCAACTCCGAAAGTACGGAGAGTCGAGCCGAGGCTTCGTCGTGCGACTTGACTTTCTTGCAGCTGTCTCTGCTCGGCACCGTTGACGCTGGCATCCGCAGATTGCCGGATTCGAAACTTGGCCGACCAGAAACTTGTGCCTGTTTATTCAAAGTTTTGCCAGGGGCAAAGCGAAAGCAAAGTAGATAGCGAACAAAAACTATCGTGATCACATAAAAAGTGCGGCGACGCCTGCCGCAGGCATGACGATGCGCGCTTGAAAATAATCGTTTTTCTTATTCAACCTGCTGTTGCCAAAGCCGCATCGCGACGACGTTTTGCAAATTCCCACACGACGCTCCCAACGCGAAATTCAATTTCATTTTATTCTTTTTTCAATCACTCAATTAATACCGATCACTGCATCGCTCCCTCATATTTACCTATAGCGGTATATCTATACGAGAGAGATGATGATCGATAGACACTATCGATATATGTATAGCACGAACGCCAACGATTGAACGAGCAAGCGAGAGTGATTCCTCGGGTCTAAATTGAGTCGTCACTTTTTGCGTTGTCGATGAAAAAATCGGTGATTAAAAACTAAAATTCAATTATCCCGTGGCTGAGAAGAGGAGGCGCCGACTGAGACGCGCCGTCGGTGTCGAACGAGATCTAAGACCGAAACCTAAAGGGGGTTAGAGGGAATGAACGAGGATCTTGGCCTCCCGGGTGTCTCGGAAGCAAACGAAAACCGACTAGGCCGAGATTGCTGTTAATGCATTCTTTTTCAATCATAAGCGACAGTTCGATAAAAAGTCAAGTGGCGGCACGATCTCAAAGGGCCAGGACGTGAGTAAGGGACGATGACTCGACCGTTCGCCCTGATTCATGCAGGTTCCTTATGCTCGTAGCTGAATCGACCCACCCTTCGTTCTCCAGGGACTCTATCGTTTCTATATCCGATCGAATGTTTATAACTATGCATGTCTTACTCGCTCTTGTATTTCATATTCATTTTTATCTCTATCATCTTGTCTTTTTCAACTTGATTCTCAAGACGTCATCGGTTTGTCCGCGCTCATGCAGAGTAGTCGATTTGAACATATAAAATGTAGGACGTAACGTAATACCGAGATTCAAGGATTTTCGAACGATATTTTTGTAATTGCTGCAAAAAGTGCGAACAATTTACTTACCTGTGACTCTATTTTAGATACAGATCGTTTATTACCACCTGATATTTGCATATTACGACTTACCAAGAATCTATAACTGTTTGCTCCAGAATTACAGAAATAATTAGAGTAGAAATTCCTCTTATTTCCTTCTCGTAATTTTTTGTCCGATGAGAATTATCTCAAAGGTAACGATTCGATTTCCAAGGGCCATCATCCACCGTGTGATAATTAGTGAGCGGCGCCTCTCGAACCGACAAACAGGCGTTGAATGACCCAGCTGGTCCTTCCCTTAGAGTTCAGAATAGAATATTACAAGCGCCGCATCTACGGTGCATCGCATCGACCTTCTTATATAGAACCCGACAAGCTAGGACGGTCGTTAAGCTTCTTACCTTTAAGCATTAGGCTCTATCTTGTTGAATTTCAAAGGTGTTGGTAATCACTCACAGAACTAATTTTTATGGAAAATCAATATCTAAAAATATTGTTTTCATTCTGATCAAAAAAATATATACAAAATTTGCAATGTTTTTGTTTTATTTTACTGTTACAGAATCGCGGACGGGCTATTACAAGAACTCCGTATTATTCACGAGCGCGACCTAGAAGAGGAGACACGACGATGAGCGATCATAAGGTCCAGCGCCAAAGGTGTCCGGCTCGAAGCGCCCAATGTCACCGGCGGAGAACGGAGTCCAGAACTGGAGAATTCACGAGAAATGTGCACCAACTTCTCGAATCCTGGAAGACTCGACTAAATACGACAAAGGGCTCGCGGTGTAGAGAACACCCTATTCTACGGAAAGGGTCAACCGCTCCGTAATCAAGTGTAGCGATGACTTTGACTACTCCGTCTAAACGCGCTCAACGGTACGAGACGTTTATCGTGTAACCGTGTGTAAATTATTACGATTACACTCGCGCACTTCGATAAATCTCTGCAAAATATACTCGTGAAAGAGAAAATCGTATGTACAGCGAGACAGGGGAGAAGACAGTCGAAAAAAAAGAGATTTCTATAAACGATGTCTCGTAGTCACGCGAATTAGTAAAGAATGAAATTGATCGTCAAAGATTTCCAGCGCGGATGAACAACGCAGGAAGATCGAAGGGGAGACACGATACGAGAGATATATTGTCATTGTATAAATTAAGATTATTCGCCAGGTCGAGCGAAGACATATCAACGACGATGCGAAATACGTGCGACCACGCGGGCCCGAGTATAATCGATCTCGATTCACCGATTATCCAAGGGATGCGGAGCCGAGTGTCCATCGGCCACTTAGAGCCCCGAGGCTCCGAGATTCGCGTCGTTCGTTCGGTGAGAACGACATGCAACAGAGAAAACGGGAGTGAAGAATGATCGTCCAACTAACCGCGCGGCTAGTCGATCTCGTTTCGCGCGTTTTAAACGCGGTTCGCATGATTTACACGACAAACGCGAATCGATAGGAGTATGAAGAAAAATAAAAAAATAATAAGAGCGGGTGTAAAAGATAACTAGAGAAAGAGAATGATAGGAAGGAAGAGAGAAAGAGATAAATAGCGAACCGAGATAAGAGAGATATAATTTATAAAGACTGCTTGAGAGTGTGTGCGTGATTGCATGCGTTCCTATAGAGTTTAATAATCCTATATCGAGCGAATAAGTAGTTAATTGTTAAGAGCGTATCTCGAAGAATTCGAGAGACGTGTGCCATTCGCAAAGGCTCGATCGAGAAGATCTACGCAGCTTCGCGTAAGAAAGTATCCCGTGATATCGGACATTTTCATTGCGCGATTAGCGAGTGGTCGCGTCGATCGCGAGAATAAAGAAAATATGTACGAGCTGCGTCAAGTGCTCGAAGCGAAAGAAATATAGCGGCTGGGTTCCTTACGAATTTTTGGAACCAGCCGCAAACATACGTTGTGAAAATGAGCGAGAAGTCATCGAGAATGCGCAATGAAACTGAAAATAAAAAGTACGAGTCTTTCATCGAAACGAAACTTCATTTTCGGTGAAACAAAACTGAAGGATCACCAAATTGATTTTTCGTATTCGTTCAGTGCCGATGACCTCCCGCTCAACGAGATTATCAATTAAAGTCGACGCGAGGGATCTATTCTTGTACGATACGTCGATTATCGATAAGAGTCGAGAGGATCCTAGATCTCGGACTCGAGAGTTCATTATTAAGTTTAATTAATTTAACCGATGCCCGACGCTGGTCATATCTCGATAATTGTAAGGTTTCAAGCGTCGTGTCGTGTCACTATAAATATACTATAAGTACGGTGGATATATGAGAAAAAAAATATGAGGAAGTGAAATGATGATCTCTCGCGTCGACAAAAATTGGGATGAACGAGCCGCGGCTCGACCGCTGTATCATACGTAGAACGAATGAGAAAACAAAAAACCCAGTAGCCTCTTGAATCTAACACCTCTATTTATATAAATAAACTTAGCTATTACCGACAACTACATTTAATCCATATGCGTGTGTCCCGCGTTACGTTTACGATCGGTGTGACGGTGAAATATCTTTCCGGAGTTCCTCAGACACGCATTAAACCGGCGATGATTTTTTTTTGTTTTGTTTTTCGCCAACTCGTGGGAAAAGTGCATTTTCCAATAACGTATTACAGTATATCGCTTATGGGGAATTACGGGTAGAACTCTCACGAGGAAATATATTTCATCGATCACGCGACATACGTATTTAAGATCCATGTACAAAGTCTTTTGAAGAAAAAAAAATCAACCGTAAAGAGGTTCTTGTGTTGTAAAGTTCACATAATCGTAGTGTCTAGGTAGAAGGCTAAGTCTATTACGACAACAAAAAAAAACAGATAACTGAAGTTCAATGTAGAGCCGAGAATCTAAACACCGATGTAGACGAATTTGTATTTGCCATCGCCGATCAACGCAGCGGAGGAATTTTAACGTGCGACATGCGCGCTAACGTATGTTATATGTAATGTACATAAATATACGTCGTGTGCGTATGAGAGTATAAGTCAGCTCTCGTATCTCAACAAAACTATTATCAGTAAAGAAAAAAAAATGTGTCTAATTGTGTGAGGAGCATCAGTTAAAATATGACACGGACCCGCACGTCACACCGGACTCATACAATCTAATATCGAGGCAAGAAGTGTATTCATGTAATTCAGCATTACTACGTATGAATAAATAGTTGTTATTGTAAGACGCGTAAATTTGTGTTTTTTCCAAACTACCCCCTTGCCTCGTTTTTTTCTCTTTTTTTTACTTTCTTATATTTAGCACTTTCAGAACGTGAGGATTATTCCTTGTTACAAATCTTTCGCAATTAATTCGTTCGGTATCCATCAACGATCGTAAATCTTATCGAGGAGCGCTCTGCCCCGTTGCGGGAAGAAACTTCATCGAGAATTACAGGATTATACTACGAGGGAGGGCGGTTTGGCGGCTGGTGAGTCGTGTGAGTCGATGCATTCTTATCAATTTGCCGGAACGCGTAATGTAACGACGTGAGGCACGCGACGCAGTGCTATTGGCCGTCGAGCTTTGCTCCACCCTTTAAACAGGAATACATTTTAATAAATAACGATAATCCATATACATATATATAT
>JABMBT010021397.1:0-14735 GCA_018906895.1 Odontocolon sp. PSUC_FEM 10030002
ATTTCTGTAAAAAAATTCTTTTTTAGGACCTTTTTCGATCATTCGACGAAAACGTTAACTTTTATGAGAAAAATAAAATTGTTACGATCGGGTCGTAAACTAAAAAAGCCGATTCGCATGCAGTTAAAGTTAAAGGGTTAATGCGAATTTCTGGGTCAGTCGTAACGTTACACTGTCAATGACTGATACATCTAAATTACATATAACTACATTTTATTATCGTCATGTGACGTATGCGTCACATCCTAGTGACCCGATTTATCGGGGTCAGCAATCTCACCTGAAATGTCTCGTACACTTCGGTGGCACTCAGTTTCTCGTCTATCCGTTGTACACTTTGCATAGCAGCTGCCCAGGGTATATAATCGACTTCCCGTGACAGATACTTGGTCAGTTTATAATAATTTCTGTAATATCTCTCGGGTTCTCGTTCAGCCAGAAGATAAGCATCGCTGATAAGTTGCGCTCGATTTAAAACGTCGATATTTTTATAATTATCAGTATTTAGATATTCCACGATCCTGTTCCAATTCTCATCGTCGTAATTGACTCTGTAGTAGCCTAAAAAAGTGTCGTCAATATTCCTTGTTGTAAGAATAACATCATTATTTATTATTGTTTAAAAAGTGTTATAAGCCACGTAAAATCGTGTTGTGAGGTTTTTGAGTACGAAACCTTTTTTTCGAAGGAAAGTTTGCATACCAACCACTAGCTTTAACGTTAAGAATGATCCAATCGTCTTTGTCGATTCCATCAATCGTTACACTTTCTTCTTTGTCGCTGACCCATTTCGACGGTGTCGTTGATGAGAAATTAAGATTTGACTTGGTTGTGTAACTCAGTGGAATCCACCATTTGTCAGTTACGTTTTTACCAAAAATAGTGCTTTTTTGAGATACTTCCGTTTCGCCGGTGGTATAATTTCGCGTCAGATTGACTATAGGATGTCCTCTTTGGGTTAACCAGGGAGTCATGACTTCTTTGACATTTAGAGGCGTCTCAGCATTGGGACTATCGTCATATGCGTCCTGTAAAGCTGCTATCAAATCATCGGCAACTGCTGCGTCGAACGACCTTAAGATGTAAAACACAACTTTAATCGATAGTCCTTAAAAGTTCATTAATATACATCTCGAAAATTTTTATCTCACTTACCGACTCGTCAAGAATTTTTGTATTCCAGCTCTGAAAACATCGTCAGTGAGGACGTTCCGGATCATGTGCACAATTGCCGACCCTGTTGATAAAAATGTGATGAAAACAAATTTGGAAAATACATTTGTAGAATCTTTTCTAAGAATTTTTTCATCGGAGTTCATGATTCACCTTTGCGATATGTCATTGGTCCAAACAAACGTCTGATTTCGTAAAATGTTATCGGAGTCCATCTTATAGGAATCGATTCATTCGTGTCTTGGGGAAACGATAGTTCATAATTGTTGTGGAATACAAAGATTTCCATACCGCCCCAGTTTTCTTCGATCTTAGGCGACATTTCGGTGATGAAGAAAATTAAAAAGAAAACCAAAACATATTGGGACCTTTGTAATATTTACCTTGTCGAGTATATAGTACTGAAAGTACGCAGCAAAGGCTTCGTTAAGCCAGAGATCATCCCACCAAAGCGGTGATACTCGATTACCAAACCACGAATGAGACAATTCGTGAGCAATGAGCATCAGAGCAACATCTTTACTTGAGGTTGGAGTTGTGGTTTGATTTATTGGTATGGTTCGCGCGCTTAAATGAAATGAACTATTATTGACCATTTACTGCTAATTGTTAACACGATTTCTATTTGGAACTTGCAATTAATGGAAATTGATCAAATCCAGTATTTAAATAAGTTTACAGGTTTAAATAAGGCTCTGTGTCTCATTACATATTTTTCTTTGATGTGTAGTGGTGAGTAAGAATCATCACTGACCTGTAAGACACGAGACCCCAATGTTCGGTTGCAGCAGCAGAATAAATCGGTAACAAAACCGACCCAATTCTTGGAAACCCAAATGGAAGCCCTGTATAGTCCTCCATGACGTCGACGACCTTTTGACTAAAGTTTAGAACGTATCTAAGATCTTCTAGCGTATCTTCGTACGCCCATACCGTCACATTTCCATGCTCATTGGAAATACTTTCATAACCGGAAATCACAAAGCTCAAGAGATAAGTGGACATGATCGGTGTTGTGCCAAAAGTGGTAAGTATCTTGCCATCAGAAGTTTCCACACGTTCGATTTCAGGCATGTTTGATATTGCCGTGTAATTTGGAAAATGCTTGATGGACAATTGAAAACGAGCTTTCAAACCTGGTTCATCCCAGCAGGGGAAAGCACGACGTGCAGTGGTAGCCTCGAAGTGAGTGCCTGCAACAGGTCTGAAACGTGTTAATTTACAATCTTCATTCACTAATTTTAGATCATTTTTGAGTTTTTTTGTATTGATGCCCTCGACCATTTTCGTATACGTACGCAACACCTCCATAATCAAGCGAAGCTTTGTAGAATCCAATGATCTGTCGATTAGCTATACCCTTGTAATTCAGTTCAAGGCTGTAATTGCCAACCGAAATTTCGTGATCGAATTTCAGTTTGAGAAAGTCCAATTCAATATCGTTGCTCTGCACTTTTGGCTTGATCTTGGTACCATTCGCGTCAATAAGTTGCGTCATATTTGCATCTATCACCAGATTCAGATAAGCGTGTAGGGTCAGAATTGAGGTAGGTTCCAGGATTTTTATGTCGATAGTGGAATTCCCGGCCCATGTGAACTCTTCATCATCCATGTTGGGTTCGATGTTGATTTTGTAAAAATATGGTATCGTGTTGTTTGGTAAACGGTAACGAATCATCATCTCTTCTCTGGATTCCAACGTTCGAGGCACGGTTTCTGGTCCATTTTCAGCGAGTGGAAATAAAGCTGTCGCAACCGTCAGTACCGTCAAAAAAATTACACAGTTAGCAATATTCATACTGAATCCCATTGTTGGTACTCGAAGAGTTTTCTAACTATTCGAATTGCTTGGACAAAGAGGCGAACCTCTTCATACTTCGGACACTGTTCCACTGAATCCAATCTTGTATCATTCCTATGTTTGTCTTCCGATTTCAACAAAAGCACGATTAATATTAAATAGCTTGGTAATGAACGTTTGATGAATACGAATTTATTAGCAACGACCCGGACATTCGTCAATCATGAACTGTTAAGGCCTTGGAAGTTTCACCCGGTAAACCAAGTAACTTCAACTTACTCGAACCGTTGTAACAATCATATTTATTTTTTGAGACTTCCACGTTTTAGTTTTGCATGGGCTTGATTTCATAGTGACAGCGCATAATAAAAGTAGTGCATTTTTACGATAACTTTAGTACCTGCTTGAAAATAGTTAACATTATCAAATGGTATTGTTTAATCGGTGACCCATTGTTACGAAACAGGAAGCGATATCAAACATGTCTACATAAGAAATCAAGTTTGTATTGTATCGATTGATTCCGTATCCGATTATTCATATTCTCGTCTGTCAAAATCTTCGCTTCAATATCGCAATTCAATGTGTTACGGTGATTTAATCACGCCGCTGACCTAAGTCTTATATTATGCCAAACGAATTCATGGCTCGCATAAGTTTATGTTAAATGGTTGGAGTCCCAATCTTTCATTCGTACGTATGTGTAATCGAGTTAGAAAATGGTAATGGTAAATAAATCACAGAAAATCGGACGCCGTATCTCGTGGAAAGTAATTTATTTATGAGATATCAATTTTGGAATAAGTATTTACAAAGGTACAGTAGCTGGTATCAGACTGCGTACTCTATTTAATGTTTGTTATGGATGAATGATGATATTCGGTTATGATTTTGATCAGCGACTGTATTGTCAAATTTTCATTAATATTTCATTTTGAAATCAATGAAACCGCGCGATGAAAAATGTGATTGCAGCTAGGAATAAACTGATTGGAAGACTGGGCAGCGACATGTTAGGAGAACTGTTCGGCTCCTCGGTTGTTCTTTCTTCAATTAAGTTTTGTGTGAGTAAGAAAACCGTGATAATCGACTCGTGCGTTGCCACCCATTTAATGTTCTTATTGGCAGTTTCGAGAGATTCGGTCTTCACAATCTGGGCAAAGTCTTTGTTATCCGTGATGGCCTTGTTAAGCTATCAAGTAACAATGAAAAAATATAGATGACATTAAGGATCAAAAGTCAATATAAAAAAGTGGGTATTTATGTCAATGATGAAACGAACCTTTTCAAGTTGAGCAGTGGTAGTCAATTTATTTACAATGTCATTGAGGACCGTCGTAATCACCTCCTTGTTGGCCTCGCTATAAGAAAACGGATTTTGTATGTTAAATTAGTGGCTCATTATTTCACTAGTAATGGAATTCTGAGATCATATATGTCAGAGAGCACGTCTGGAGGGATTCCAAATCCTTTAGACCTTCAAAACGCACCTTTTCGAGGAGCAACACTCGCGTTTCTCCTCAATATTTTCAAAAATAAATAATTAAACTTACAGTGCATATAGCTCTTTAAAGTTTTCATTGATGAAATCGAATACAACGTTGAGACCAGCCTGATTTCCTGAATAGACTGCCTTGAGGACATCTTGCAATGGAATCTTAGATTCAGAGTCGAGAGTCTTGGCCAGATAAGATTTCAGGATGTCAGTGTCGGCTGAACAACCGAGGGCGTTCAACACAGCGGATCGTTCTGTGTTGATTTTACTGTTCTCATAGAACTCGAAAGTCTTTTGCCATGTCGTTGCATTTGCCGTTCGAATTCCGGCGCAGAGAACGACGCTCCGAAGATCCGCGGAAATTCTGAACATGTATAAATCGCTAGATATCGGAAGTTCTGACCATTTCTCATATCATACGACATTTAACTCACTTTTTCGATCCATCCAAGTGCTTAAGGAGTTGCTCGTGGGTTGCCGATCTACAATTAGCAGATCCTACACTGCAAGCCCAATTTATAGCATTGATTCTGTTAAACTTTGTCACGTGGTCATCTTCCTCTGTCTCAACAAAGCCAACGCTCTTCTCGAGGTTCTCAATGAGTTTGAGAATGTACAGCTAATACCGAATAACAAACAACCAATGATAATTCTTCTATTGCTTATCCCGCAAACATTGTTATTTCAAAAGAATCCCAGTTTCCAAGAACTCATTGAAAGTTTCTTACCTTGAAAAGATCGTATTTTTCTGTATTCGCTAAGGCTTTATTCAGAGATGAAAAAGCACGGAAAGCCGTGTGCCATGGAACGTAGTCGGTTTCATTCTGAAGATAAGTTGATACGTCGAGGAAAGTGTAGTAGTCGCTGATTTCTCCAGTTTGTGCAAAGTTGAAGGAATCATCCAGTAGTTGAGCTCGATTAAGTACATGAATATTGGCATAATCTTTACTTCTCAGGTAAGTCGCGATGAGCTTCCAGTTGGTCGCATCATAGTTGACACGATAATAGCCTAACATTAAATTATTGTAAATTCATCCGTAATAATTGTTGATGAATCATTTAATTTAGTCACATAACATTTTTTTTTGCAAAGCTCACCCGTTTGTTGCTTGTTAAAGATAACCCATTGGTTTTCCTTGAATCCTAGAAGATCCAATTTTTTTTCTTTGGCCGAAAACCAGTAAGGAGACGTCGTATCCTCAAAATTCGGTTTGTCTTGAGTTGCGAAATTGATGGGAATCCACCAAGCTTCTTTAGGCTTATCCGCGGTTGAGTTTTTGCTTATATAGCGAATTTGGGATATGGATGCAGTTCCTGCTTTATGGTCACGAGTCACGGTAATAACAGGGAAGCCTCGTTGGTTAGCCCACGAGTCCAAAACCTCCTTCAAGGGTACAGTCTTCGGGAAGTCCTTGGCAGCAGTGATGAATGCTTTGAATAGATCATCGGAAGTTGCAGCTTTGTATGAACTGTTGAGTAAACGAGTAATTGGGAACGAATTAGTCGATATCAAATAACTCGATATTCTATGACTCTATTAACTTACTTGTCTTTTAAGTAAGCAGTCAAACCAGCTTTGAATACCTTTTCGGTCAATACGTGGGAAATCATACGAATGACACAGCCAGCTAATGAGATAAAAAAAAAATTGTAATCTGTCAATAAGAAAAATCGTAATAACCGAAAGACGTTCGAATTATACAAATGTTTACCTTTACTGTAAGTGATACTATCGAAATTTGCACTGATTTCCTTTGGGGAATTCACTTTGGCATTCATTGGATGCTGATTTTCAATACCATCCGCAGTAAATGCTGCGTCCTGAAGATTCTTTATTACGAACTGGTCTATCAAGCGCCAATTCGTTTCAGCCTAGAATTTTTTTCTTTTTTATTTATCGAGCCTCGTCCTTTATAGAGATTATTTTTAAATTTGAATGCAAGACCTGCTCGGTGATGATGTACTGGAAGAAATTGGCAAAACCCTCGTTAAGCCATGTGTAATCCCACCATGCTGGACCAACCAAGTTACCGAACCATTGATGAGCAAACTCATGAGATATCACTGTAGCGATGCCTTGCTTGCTTTCAGTAGTCGTGATATTTTCTTCGTACAAGAGTCCGCTTTCCCTTTAAAGAAAAACAACGAGAATATTGAGTCATTTTTTCGTTATTGCCGCGTAATCAATGGACCAATTTTTGTTAGCGTCTTACCTGTAAGTAACGAGTCCCCAATTCTCCATGGCACCAGCGCGGAATTGCGGAATTGCAAAATTATCCAGTTTAGGAAGATTGTATTTGATGCCCGTGTAATCCTCCAAAAATTTAAGTTCCTTCTGGCCTAAATCTTGGGCGTAATGACCATTATGGATTGCATTATATCTGGACCAAACGCTGAATTTTCCATCAGCCGTTGTTAGATATTCGAAGTCCGAGATCACGAAAGCTATCAAGTAAGTTGACATTATAGGTGTAACTTCGAATTTGGTCCACCACAATAGCAGACTTTCCTCGTCTCTTGTTCTTGATATCGCTGGCATGTTCGAAACCGCCTTGTACTTGTCCAAATGCTTGATGGAGATGTCGAACGTTGCCTTCAAAGCAGGCTCGTCGAAACACGGAAAAGCTCGACGTGCGTGAGTAGGTTCGAACTGAGTTGTCGCCAACCATCTAAAAAATCATTGATCCACATATTTCACCGTCAAATTAATTCTCAAGTCTTTGCATCCAACGTAACTAATCTAGAAATATCTTTCTACTTACATCTCTTCTCCCTTATAATTTTTGTACGAGCTCCTGTAGAATCCATTCAAATCATCGCTCAAGATACCTGCATATTTGATATTCAAAAAATATTCTCCTGCGTCGAGTGGAGTTTTTGAAAAATCGAGTACTAAGAAATCCGCCTTTGGTTCGAGCGTGTGCGCTGAAGGTTTGAAAATTTTGGTAGCATCTGTGCTATCGACCAATGTCGTGTATTTCTCATCGAAAACGAGATCTTTAGAGTGCAGAGTGACCGTGGTCGTTTTATCTCCGGAAATGGTGATCGTGATTTTCGACTCGCCGGTGAATATAAAATTATCCACGACAATATTTGGCACCAGCTTGATGACGTAGTGGCTGGGTTTCACATTTGTTGGAAGACGCGGAACGTCTTCATCGGATGCTTGAGGAATTTCGTTGTCGTCCGGAGAATCAACGTTGTGCGGAAAAGGAATCGCTCGCGCTAATGTCACCAGCAGGACCACCGATAGGATTAAACGCAGGATCAACATCCTGTGGTTGTTTTTAACGATAAACGAAGCAAGTAGAAATAAGATCACTCCGCACGACTCGACGGTCGTGCTCTTAGAGTCGATCGGAAATTTTCCCTGGCTTTATAAGGTTTCTCAGGTATAGTTATCGCGTCGAAAAAATGAGTTGGATCATTGTCTAATCTTATCATTAGTCGGGAATCAGAAACTAGGATGGATGAATGATAAACGTTATCTCAGTTAATTCGAAGCTACCTGGCGAAATCGTTCCAAGTTTTGATGCTGTCTGCTCTGATATTGTCGTTTGATAATTACGATAGGTGCAGACGTGCGCCCAATCAATTTTCAGTCATTCTTGATACCAAGAAATTCTTACAATTCAGCAGTTTCTTATCAATGACATGTTATTCGTTATGATTTACAAGTATCCATCGCTCCTATTAATCTGTTCATAAATTGATCCAGTATTTTCCGAATCAAAATTGATATTAATCATTGATATCGGATGTTTATTGATTGTCATGTCACGAATGCCATGTCAAGAATTCCATTCAAGGAAATTATATTTCGTCAACATTGCTTTATTAATTCGTGATTTTGGATAAAATTTCATGAGTTTTTTGAGTTCCAGAATCAGACATCGCAGACGGATGACAAATTTACTTCCCTGCGTACAACGTTCACATTTCATAGAAACGACTAATCAATCTGAAAATTTAGCTATAAAAATGATCAAGGACTTTTAATTTGGTAATTCGACGAGTGGTCGATATCTAATCAGATGCGATAAAAAACGATAATACTCGCGAATATATCGCGCATATGAAAGTCGTACGACCAGATGACTACATCCGCAAATATTGAGGGACTTTAACCGTATTAAGAATAACATTACGTGGACAGAAATTCATTAACCGTAAGAATGACGTTACATGAACAGAAATTCAGCAGCAATGCATGATCCAGCAATTTTTCATAGCTCATCATAGGTTCCAACAATTACCATTACCTTAAACAGTCAGCCGTTGCAAAAATCTTCCAAAACCGAAAGTTTTTTAGATTTCTAGATTTTGAATTATCGTCGTAATTCATAATCTGCCAATATTCCTGATATACTTATCATCCGTAATCAGACGATCTTACAATCAGATGAGAACAAACAAGTATATTTAATGAATTTTCTCTAATATTGATTTCTTATTTTTCTTTGATAATTAAGTAATTAATAAAAAAAGGTAGATGACTCGACACTTCTGATAGTGTGTAAATAATCTAATCGCTTCTGTTTGGCAAGCAGTCAATCGTGGAAGTGTAATTTTTTTTCGTCTATCATGAAAGATCGACGCAAATCTTCAAATGACAAAACACATACATATTACAAAGTCCATATAATCGGAAATCCGCGTACGGTTATATAAAACCAAACACAGTTATTTCGAATGAGTTTCGATAGATCCAAGTCCAAATAATTTTCAATCGTCCATAATGAGATCGATACCTTGTATTATCTTTGATATCACCTTTTAATCATCACTCGAATCTCCCCCAATCAAGTATTTCCGAATCTATGATAAGAAATACTTCGTCTTGTTCTTCATTTTATAATTGAGAATAAGTACAATTACAATATTTTTCAAAAATTGCAATCAACAGCATTCGTTATATAGTTATGTCTCGTTTTATACAATATTATTAAGTATAAGGACTGTCAATTACTGTGACAAAATTGACGTCTATACACTTTATCGTGCTTTTCAATTTCGTTAAGAAAAATAGAAACCTGCACATCTGTAAATAAAATTCTTTCATTTTGAAAACTTCTTTGCCGACTAAAATTAGAATCTGGGACGCGAAGGGTAGTTTTAAGGATCATATCGTGCTGCAGTCTCACGGTGTTCTGTTGAACCTTTTCACGAATGAAGGGTAGATTTTCGAGATCAGCTTAACTACCTTGTTAAATATTACTAAATTATTAACAGAACGCCTGTAATCCGACGTGGAGGTATCTTAGTGGGATTTTCAAATTCCCAGTAGCTTGTTTACATTCCAGTTACTTATTTCATTAAAATGCATTTCAAGAGAATAATTAACCATCGAAAGAAAAACGAATCGAATTAAACTGACTGAATTTTAATTTCTTCCAGACAGATTTTATATTATCGTTCTATAATTGAGTTTGTTGAAACTTGTAATACATTGTTAGACATTGCGGCTCGTTGTTGTCTGACGGAAAAATCTTTCTTTTCTTCGTGAACGTTTAATTTTAGTTTTTGATACGGCAGACGAATTCCAACGCAGCAGAGATAAAATAAATAAATAGACTCCAGCGTATTTTAATATTGTTAAAAACTTTATTTACCTTAAGGGGATTAATATTTCAGATTGTAAATTTATTTCAGTTCAACCATTTTGCGATTCTCGGGGCGTAGATCTTGATCCATGCAATGTTTTCTTCGGCGAATTTAATTGCTTTTTGGGCATCTTTGAGGGATGATGATAGTAATTCGATGTTTTTCTCGACGAGTACCGTAAGCTGAATTAAAAAAAGGTTTAAAATGTCATTAATTTTATTTTGTCTAAAATAGATTTGAAAAAAGAAAAAAAAAGTGACTTACCTTCTGTAACTGTTTTTCAAGTACGATTCGCTTTTTGAGAGAATCGAAGATTTTGCTCAAGAAGGATTTATCCCTTAAATAAATAAAACTGTTATTTAGCAATATCGAAATATTTAAGTCATGAATATAAACATTTTTTTATGATTCTCACTGAGCAACGATCCGTTGGAAATTGACATCAAGATAATCCAAAACGTTTTCCACACTTTTTGGATTTCCATTAAGAACTGCATTAAATATTGAAAGTCTGTATTGCTTCCGTATCGTCGAATCGTTGTAAAGGGTGTAATTTAGAAACTCATTAATCAAACGAGGATCATTCGTACATCCAAGGCCACTAATTAATAATTCTTGCTCAGTGTGCAACTCAGTTTTGAAGAATATTTGTAGAACTTTTTCCCAGTTTTCTGGACTCGCAGAACGCAGACCTGCACAATAGACAGATCTCTTCGTATCCGGATTTAGTCTAAAAATATGAACACTCAATAAAAAATTTATTTAATAATCTGTCACGCGGATTTGGCGATTACATTAATAGTTTTAATGAGGTTTTCGCGTCTATCGTCTACCGTACTTTATTTATCTCAAGTACATAACTTCGGGGACTGATAAAACTCACCTTTTATCAATGTCCAGGATCCATTCTTGAAAAAACGAATTTGCTGTATTCAAGCAATCGACGTTGTTAAAAGAACAGGCCGTTGCCAATATCAAATCACGTAGTAACTTCGTCCGTAATTGGTCATAAGGATTTTCCTCAAAAGTTACATTTTCGTAAATCGGTTGAATGATACTATTAACGTACATCTGCAATTGAACAGCAATCGTTAAAAATACATTTTTACCATGGTTTGAAAAATGTTATGATTTACCTGAAATGCTCGATGAACATCGGGATGCCCGCTTAGCATAATATCGAGGAATTGAAACGAATTTGTCGCTGCCAACCAAGGTTCGTAATCGTATTCCAGGACCAAGTATCTCGAGAGATTTAAAGGTATAGAATAGTCGATATATTCAGATTTTGCCAGATTGAAAGAGTCGTCGAGAAGCGAAGCTCTGGTGGTTGAATGTATAGTCCCAAACGCATTCGAATTCAGATGATTTATAAGTCGCTGCCAGTTCGTCTCGTCGTAATTGACGCGATAGTAATAAACTTGATGGTTATTGCATAATATAGCATACGTTTCGTTCGCTATCGGAATTAAAATATTCTTATCTCGAGGTCTGATCCAAGATATCTCATATTTTTGAATGTCATCAGTTCTAGTTTCAGCTGAAGTAAAATCAACTGGAATCCACCATCGTGAACTATTCACATCAGCATTTTCCTTACTACGATTTAAATAAAACCTTTCCTGAGATATTTTCATTACGTTAGTCGAATAATTTCTGACGACCGTGACTAAAGGATAACCAGGCTGATTAGCCCATGTTTCAACGACGTCTCGAATTTGAATGGGTTTTTCCAGTACAATGTCTTGATCAGCAAATTTTTGCAGATGTTCATAAAGATCGTCGGGAATGGCGGATTTGTTGCTCCTGAGAAGAATCAACACTTGTCAATTTTCTTAATTTACAAGAAATGATATTAAAAAGTTTACTTGGACCATCTCGTACAGAGTTTTAACATAGGATTGCAATCCACGATGGAACGCCCAATCTCCCATTACGTGATTTATCATTCGAATTATGGAAGCCCCTATATAATAGAAATTAAAAATTCTCTTTTAACAATTCTTCTCTATACGAAAATATAGAAAATTTGATATGACGATGATACGATTAAAATTAATCAGTTTTACAGTTTAGTTACAATTATTTTTAAACCTTTTTCTACCTTTTTTGTACGTTACGAAATCCATTCCAGCTAAAATGGTTTTCGGTTCACCGATGCCTTGACCATTCATCGTTCTGTTATGGTCATTGGAATCATCGTGTAACGCTGATTGTACAACTTCGACCCCAAATATATCCATGATTCTCCAGTCATCGTGAACGAGATTGAGTCCGTAATGTGCAAAAAACGAAGCGAAACCTTCTTTCAGCCATGCGACATTCCAAAACTTTGGTGTCACGAGATTTCCGAACCAGGTATGAGCATATTCGTGAGCAATCGTGCCGAGTCCCTGGCGAATCGATATTGTCGAGGTAACCCCATCTTCCCAAAGAATCACAGATTCTCGAAAGGTCACCAATCCCCAATTTTCCATGGCATTGAAGTAAAAATCCGGCACTGCGATCTGTTCCATCTTCTTCACAGGATTTTCCACGTTGATCCATTTATTCAATGCGTTATAAATCTTGATACCTTCGTCCAAGGCTCGAGAACTACAGTTTTTCATATTTTCTCGAGTCCAGACTCCAAACTCAATAAAATTCGAAACATTTGTGTACTTGAAATCGTGTATTGCCCATCCGACGAGATAAGTTGACATGGGTGGAGTCTTGGCCAAAGACGTCAGAAAATAATCAGGTTTGCTAAAATTGAAGGAATGTTAATTATGTCAGTAATATTAATTACCCATTTTTGGGATTAAGAATAATATAAAATTACGAAAGATTTACCAACATTTCTACAGTTCTTTCAGCAACGGTATTTCCTGTCACTGTTTCATTTCCATAGTGGCCTATGTGGAGCTGATAAGTAGCTTTTAGATAAGGTTCATCGAAACATGGAAAAGCTCGACGAGCGAAAGTTGGTGAGAATTGCGTGATTCCCAACCATCTGAAAAAAAATATTTAACGAATCTGTTTTATTATGTGGTCTTTGGAATTCCATTTTCTTAATTTGATATGCCTTACCGTTTCTTATCCTTTGCTACGTAAGAACTTCGGTAAAATCCTAAAACGTCGTCGAGAACTTGGCCGAAGAAGGATAATGAAAGATTGTAACTACCGGGTGATAAATTAGTCGCGAATGAAATAATGTAGAATTGTCTTTCAGCGTCAATTTCTTGATTGAAAATCGGTATGTCAACGATAGTTTCATTCGAGATGGTGCGAAATTTAGAATTCTCTCGTTGAATGGACAGACCATCGTTATGCACGATTATTGTATTCGTTTCATTAAAAACCCGAAGATTAATGTTTACACGTCCTTCGTACGTAAAATTGTTAATTGCAAGCTGAGGTAGTATCCACAATTCATAAAAATTTGGTACCACATTTTCGGAAAGTCGGTACCAAGACGGATCGCTCGAAGCTGCAGATTCCTGATTTCGAAAGATTTCGTTGTCTTTTCCAGGCAAGCCAAAAGTGTTTCCATATAACACAACGAAAATCAGAATTCCGGACCCAGATAAGTTCAGTTCGACCATTTTGTTCGGTGAAAACAAAGAAACACGACACTAAGATATGACAGTAATCCGTCGTCAACGAAGATATTGATCCGTCAAAGGAAATGTTTATAAAAAAAAATCATTATCTCGATACTTAATCGAGATGATATAATTAAGGTTTATTTAGATACCATATACAGATGGTACAAAAACATTTTTAAAGTTTTGAGATAAATAGAGTCGGATTCTTCACTATCGATATCCGTTGCTTAATCTTGATACACGAATAGTTCATAAGCTGAATGAAAAAAGTACCAGTACTGCATTGATAATCACTGATTATCTATAAGGAGATTGATTGTCAATCAATCTGACCTCCTTCAAAAATCGAGTTATCGTTGGAATTTAATCTCATTAGGTTAAATTAAACATTAGGTGCCACAAATAACAGAATAATCACTCGACAAACAGTTTTAGATGGATTTGATGAGGCTAAAAATAAGAAACTCTTATTCTGTTATGAATAAAAAAAAAATTGACTGACTGTTAAAGAAACTACAACTCCCGTTTTTTACTTGTTGGGAATTCGGGATGAATAATAATGAACCACGATAACCGCGAACTCACTACCGCATTAAATAAATTAACTCTCTCATTGACTCTTTCATTCTGAGTAGACACTCCTTATGCGAAATCGACACTGTCGCCTTCTCTTATTATCCCCTTCCTCAATTCTCTTTGGCCTCCAGCCAATTCGATAAAATTTCGATACCTCCATTCATATTCGTGATTTTTTGCTTGCGCCATTGGAAATCAAACAAGCGGCAACATTCAACTTTTACTCGACATCTCGTATCAAGCATTTTATAATGTCACTCCAGCATTTATACTTTTATCTCAAATTATCAATACGATTGACTAATCGAACGGTTTCTCTTTTTTATTCTATTATTACGCTATGTAGATAAAAATCGATTCATAGGTCTAATTTTCCGTCGATCATCAACAGAAACTCATTTACTTTTCATATTTTTCGGTGCACCATCAACAATTCATGCTTTTTCTTGGATACACGGATATCAATGTTTTAAAGTTTTCGGTACGAATCCAACCAAAT